>JAMXBB010000006.1:105773212-105944592 GCA_024138015.1 Lumnitzera littorea | reverse complement strand
GGGGGGGGGCACGAAAATTTTCTTAAATTTCTAGTTTTTGCATTCTTTTTCCTCAACACGATATAATCGTTTCGAAGGTTTTTTTAATGCGATGTTTACACATTTTCATACAATTTCTTGCTGAAATCACGTACTAAGCTTGCCCTAGTTTTGAATTCACCCCAAAACCCATCCAAATTCAAAAATTTATGCAATTAAAATTAAGCTAAAAAATAAAAAGAAATTCATTATGGGTTAAAAATGCCACCAATTTGATTTTGATAATTAATGGCTTCCTTAACTTCTATGCATGTTCAAGCTTCGTTTAGTATAAATAGAGGTTGGGAAACACATAATGACACATAAAAAAGCTTTAAAACACTCTAGATAAGCAAAAATCAAAGCTTTCTCTCTCTCCTTCTCTTTCCCTCTCTATCTCTCTAGGATTCTCTCTCTTTAGGTGTCCTCATCTAAAACCACCACCACGATTGACGTTATGGTGGTAAAAAAACCAAGATTCAATCTCCTATTCACTTCCAGCAATCACTGTGTGCCACTACTGGCAACCACCACAAGCCACCAACTCCAATTATCACCCAAATGACCACCAAACATCAAGGCATCGAGCCTACCTTCCCCGAGTCTAATACAAAAGACATAAATCTCCCATTTCCTGCTCGTTTTGACGTCTACAACCGTTCGAAACCACCCCAATTAGTCGCTGTAATCGAAAATTTGAGCAGACCTTGAGCCAATTAGCCTGCATTTTTTTTTATTTTATTTGTCACCCATGTAAATGTAATAATAAATAAATAAAAAGAGAGAAAAGAAAAGAAAAAAAAAGGGAAATAGGAAAGCTCGAATATGTCTTTTTTTTTCTTTTTTCTGTTTTCAATTGAGATTTTAATTGGCAAAAATAATGATAAATAATAGCAATAATAATAAGATAAAAATAGGTTAATGAATAAAAACCATTTTACCACTTAGAAAGTTGGTTTTTCTAAAATAAAAATAAACAATTGTTTTTTCAAAATTAGGGTCTTTTAGGATCTTTCTAAAAATAAAATTCCTAATTTAGGATCTTTTTAGAAATTTCCTTAAATAAATTAAATTGGTTTAAAAACGTAAAGTCGGCCATTTTCAAAAGTTAAAATTAATTAACCCATTAATATTTTCGAAAAAAAACTACGTATGTTTGATATTGAATAACGGGTACGTAGACACCTATAGAGCAATGGTAAAAAACGAAAAAAACTTTTTTTTTTCCAATTTTAGTTTAAATTACTTAATTCAACTCGTTAACCAATAATCAAGTTTCGCTTTATAGAATAGTCTTTTGAAAGGTGATTGTTAAGATTAAAATTAAAATTGGAAAGTTAATGGTTCCCGTAAGGGTTAAAAATCCTAACTCTCGGACCCATTTCTCTGGTTTCTAAAACCGTTTACAAAATTGGTTTAATTAAGAAGACCAATAGCTAAATTATAACTAATTCATCAAATTAGCTATACTTTAACTCTTTTTCTCGACTTCAGTCGGGTGGTGACTCCAAACAGTTTTCAAAACAAAAATCGGTTTTCTTTAAACCTTAGTCTAAGGTCAGTATTAAATAGATAAGGTTTAATATTGATTGGTTTAAAGAAGACATATTTATAAAAACTAAGAGAAAAAACCAGGCTCAATAACTTGGCGACTCCACTAAGGATGTCAGGAGGGTTAGTTATTCAACTTTCTAAAATTAAAATCAATCTTTAAAAATTACATTACTAAGTGTAATTTATTTACTTATTCATTTATTAATTCATTATTATTTGTACCATAACTAACGTTTTAGTAGGTTTTGTTTATTTTTGGGGGGACGGATTTATTTTTCCATAAACTTGTGATAGAAATGGTTAAATCTGGACCATATTAGACCCTAAGACAGGGGGGGTAGGCATTGTGTAGGCTCCGAGTGCTGTGGTGTAACCATTGCTCAAGGTTGATTAGACCACCTCCACTTAAGCTTAATGTGACCAATGAAAATATTCTTTAATAAGTGAGGCTATATAAACTTAAGGACCTTTATAACCTACCCTTTATGCATTCCAATATTCAAAATTGACAAATAATTAAGCAAGATGGGAATGAAAATATATAATGGCTTGGAGTTTCCTTGATTTCCCTTGTAATCTTGATATGTTGTAAACATAGGATTGTTGTAAATAGGTTTTGATCAGTCAATCTTGTAACATATTTTTTCTTTTGTAATTCAGATTAGGAAATAGCTTGTTCATCCAACTTTGTCCACTTCAGGGAAAAGTTTGTTGATAAGCCCATCAACCCTAAGCCCATCCTAGACCAATGGTTTCAACACTTCAATCCAAGGAAACAAGAGACCATCTTCAGCAAGATCAAGCCCATTCTATCGCTTCCTAAGGTGAAAATAGAAATTAATTTAATTAGGGCCTTGACTAACTTTTGGGAACCCTAGGAAGTGACTTTTTGAGTTGGGCCTCACTTGATTAGTCCAATACTTGAAGAGTACACTCAATTACTTTAAGCCCTTTCCTTTGAAAATATACATACTCTAAATATGGAAGTTGACTCGATGAATGCCTTTTCAAGATTCTTGAGGATCAGAAAAGCTGAAGTGAATAAAGCCTTCAGAAGTTATAATAGGAACTGCATCGAATTAGAAGAATTAAAAGCTTTGTTCACCATTAAGCCTAAATTTAACCAACGGAGGATCTTCTTTGGCAATCCCAAAGACTGGGACAGAACAAAATAAAAGCCTTTATCTTAGCTACATTCGAGACTCTCTTATTCCCTAATGGAAAGTTCCTCATCCATTTTAGGATCATTGAGTTAGTGGGTCAATTTCTTGAAGGTAAATCATATGTCCCGACCCTCCTCGCAAAATAAATCAGAAGCCTCAACTTTTTGAAAGAAAAGAACGATGGCGCATTGAAGACCGACATGGCATTACTAACAGTATGGTTTATGAGCCACATGAAGTATTATGGGGTTGATCTGATCCAAAGAGAATTTGCTTATAATATTGATTCGATCGATTTTTTTGTCAATAAGGTCCATCTTTTAGAAGGAAAGTCCACTTACTATTAGGTAGAAATATTGTAAAATTTCTAAGTTACTAATATCTTATGGATAGCAAGATGGAGCAACTTCAAAAGGATAATCCTAATATGCAAAAATTATCAAACAATACCCCTAATAGGGATGAAATTATGCACAGGCTATTACACTAACAATATGATCAGATAATTCGGGAGTATCCAAGATATAGTCTACAGGCTTCCATTAGATATCATGACCTTGGATTATAAGGACCACTACCATAAAAGATGTCTAAACTTTAGGCAATCAAATAGTTATGGGAAACAAGGACTGTCGGCCCAAATATAAATTTAGGAGAGTGGCTAGGAGACGTAGATAAGCATAGGGTTACCAAAGAATATTTGTACAATTAGCTCCATAAGATAGGAGATATCCAGTATCGAGCACCATAGATCATCCAACCTGCACCAATTGAACCAGATCCTAAAATCAAGACCTATATGGACCAGGTATAAGCCCGAGTAGAAGTAATCTATGAAGAGCGGAACATGGGGGAGAATCTCTTTCGAGAATTAAGACAATATTCTCGGGCCTTAGAACATCAATTAAGGATGACTTAGAAAAGGCTTAAGGAACTTGAAGAAATAGAAGAACCCAGCCCATAAAAGAGAAAGGAAGCACTTGCAAGACTTAGTAAGCAGAAAAAGAGAATTTTTATTAAGTGCCAAAAGAACATTTAGAGATAGGAATACTCCTCTTGAGAAACAAATGTATTTTCTTTTTTCAACTAATGTAAAAGGGAACTCTAAAAGCTATAAAATAATAAAAATTACCATCTTACTGGTTATTCATCGATTTTACGCATCCATGTGCCATACATCTTCGTATTTCTTTGTTTCTCATTTGGCTCTTTTAAAAATATTTATGTGTTAACTTGTTGAGAAGTGATCATAAACCAAATTGCTAAAATAGCTCCCAAGCATCAAACCTTCTAGAGAAGTCCTATAAGAACCTGCTCTCGAACTAGAGTAGCTAACCAAGGAAACAACAACATTAGCACTAACAACAGCAGTGTTAACCTCGAAATTGTTAATCCCATTGAGCTGAGGTTCCACTCTTTGGAACAAACATTAGGGAAGATTGTTGATCAATTGAGCTTCCTTGTTGACACCATCGCCTTGCTCAGGTTTACAGCTCCATCAAATGAAAAAAACTCCAAAGCCCGATATGGAAAGAATGGTGAAGCCTACCTTAAAGTCAACCAGGCCTTTGAATCCTTTGAGACATAAGGGGTCCATCCAAAGGTTAACCCGACTTTTGAGCCAAACAATTACTCGTTTCCGGTTAACCTAAAGCCTAAAGTTGATCAGGATAGATTGAAAGAGCTTAAGAAACGATTAACCCAACAAATCGCTAAGAAAATGAAAATGCTCGAAGGGTATGACGAATTCGAGCAGGTTAGTATAACAAACTTCTTTGCTTATGATTATGGAAGCTTTTTAGAGAAATTTAAAGTACCTAACTTTGAAAATTATAATGGAACCGGATGCCTTAAACTATAAACCAAATTGTTTGTGCGAAAGATAGGTAAATATGTGCAGTATGACCAGCTCATGGTCCAAACTTTTTAGGATAGTCTAACAAGCCCTGCTTTGACCTGGTATGCCCAATTGGATCTGAACTAGATAAACACATAGGAGAAGCTAGCTAGGGCGTTTTATGAGCAATATAGGTTCAATGTTGAAGTGGCGCTGACTATGATGGACTTAGTTACCTTGAGGAAGAGGCACGATGAATCTTTTAAAGAATATGCCCAAAGATGAAGGTCCCTAGCTACAAAGGTATCCATTCCCATGATTGAGAAAGAGCTAACTTTGGCTTTTATCAACACTCTTGAGAGACCTTACTTCTCTCACTTGATTGGGTAAGCCTCTTCTAGTTTTGCAGAAGTAGCAGCAGCAGGGTATCAGATTGAAAGTGCCATCTCATCTGGTAAGTTATAAGAACCATCAGACAGTAAACCACCCTCTACTAAACTCGCTACTAGCAAGCCTAGAGAAGTTACTATCAGTATGGTCAATTTGAGTACCAAACCTAATGCTTGGGTCTCTTTTAAGGCAAATCCTCTGCCCGCTCAACAGCAATTCAAAAGCTAACGACAAGTTAATAGAGTCCTGGAGCAGTTCACCAAAATACCTGTCCCTTTTATTTAAATACTCGAAAAGCTAAAAAATGATAATCTGCTCTATTTTGAGCCTCCCAATGAAAGGTACAAACTTAGATTTTTTTATCCTAATGCAATGTGTCAATATCATTTAGGGCAAGTAGGCCATTCAATAGACTTATGCTAGAGATTAAAAAATAAAATTCAAGACTTAATCAACGAAGGTACAATCCAACTAGACTTTATAGAGGCTCCAGTTCCAAACATCAACAACAACCCCTTGCCTAACCATTGGCCCATTATCAATATGATATTTGATGACTCAAATCCTACCGTTAACATGATCAACTCTAACCGAGACCCCAGGGTCTAGATTCTACAAACAAGAAGAAAAGCAAATTCTATAGACCAAAAGGTACACTTTCCATGTACTTGTAGCCTCCATAAATTATAAAACTGCCTATGTCAACTACCAAGCTGTAAATCAAGGGCAATCGAGCTCACTTATGGGAAGGATTACCCGCTCTGGTAGAATTTACAACCCGAGGGAAGACCTAAAAAAGAAAACTATGCTATAAAGGCCAAACAATAAACCAGCTGAATATGTAGAAAGATTGTCTACCTCACCAAAATAATCAAGTATAGTGAGTATAAAATAATATATCAGCTCTCTAAGACTCCGGTACAAATATCTCTCATGAGTTTATTGATGGCGTCGGAACCGCATCGGGAAGCTCTATTTAGATCTTTAAGGGAAGTTAAAGTCCCTCACAAAATACCAATTGAAAGAATATAGTCTGTTACTAACTCTATCCTCACCATAGATTAGATTTCTTTCTCCATCGAGGAACTGGATGAAGAAGGTAACTAACTTACCAAGCTTCTCTTCATAATAGTGAGAGTAAACAACATCATCGCAGCAAGAGTCCTCATCGACAACGAATTATCCTTAAATGTCTGCCCTCTCGCTACGTTGGATCTATTGGGTATTAATACGACCACTATTAAGCTAAGTTTGATAACAGTGAGGCTTTTGACTGGTTTAGAAGAGAAATTATAAGGGAGATCGACTTATTGGTTAATATTGGCTCATAGACTTTCGACATCCGATTCCAGGTCCTAGACATCCCAAAGACCTTTAACCTGTTATTAGGAAGACCATAGATACATTCAATAACGGGCATACTTTCAAGTCTTCATCAAAAGGTTAAGTTCATCTCAAATGGCTAGGTCATAATGATTTTGGGTGACCAAGATTACCAAATACATAAGAAAATAGCCATACCTTATATTAGCATTGAGGACTAAGAAGACTTTAGGCTTCAAATGTTTGAAGAGGTAAGTATAATTACTGATCAAAAGAAAGATAAAAGGTTGAAATTTAAGGAGGGCCTTATGGCCTATGCCCCCTTTCCTTCTTCTTCCCCGAAAATTTTCCCAGATTTCCAATTTTTGCATTCTTTTTCCTCAATGCGATGGAATCATTTCAGGGGCTTTTTTAACGAGATTTTTACACGTTTTCATACAATTTCTTGCAGAAATCACCTACTAGGCTTAGCTTAGTTAAATTACTTAATTCAATTAGTTAACCAATAATCGAGTTTCTCTTTATAGAATAGTCTTTTAAAATGTGATTTTTAAGATTAAGATTAAAATTGGAAAGTCAATGGTACTTATAAGGGTTAAAAATCCTATACCCAGACCTGTTTTGTTGGTTTTTAAAACCATTTACAAAATTGGTTTAATTAAGAATACCAGTAGCTAAATTATAATCAATCCATCCAATTAGTTATAATTCAACTTTTTTCGTGACTTCAGTCAAGTGGCAACTCTAAACAATTTTCAAAATAAAAACCGGTTTTCTTTAAACCTTAGTCGAGGGTCAGTATTAAATGGGTAAGGTTTAATATTAATCGGTTTAAAGAAAACTTATTTACAACAATCAAGAGAAAAAACTAGGCTCAACAGTGCTCCTTTCTTATTTAGCCAATGTAACTTATATGACTTTAGATGAGTGATAGTTAACAACTTTAACTTCATCATCAAATCAGTTGATGCCTCATTGATACAGCTACTATTATCTACAATGAGGGTATAGAGCTGATTATTCACCTTACATGTAATATGGAACAAATTCTCTCTCTACTCCTCATCTGGTGAGGGTTCTAAGCTCATTGTATGTCAACAACTAGGATCAATTAATCCAAGTCCTTGGCAAACACATCTTCCTCCACCAATTCATTTTCTTGAGAAGTTTCTTTCTCGACAAGAGTCTCTTCCTTAGGTTCCCTATCAATACTGTCCACTTTAAGTTTCGAGGCGTCTTCCTTGATGACCATAGTTCTTTGATTCGAATACTAAATAGCCATATGTTCCAACCCTTGGTACTTAAAGCACTTGATTTAGCTTATCTTCTTACTAGATCTCTATCATTTTTCGTATGTTCGAGTCAACATGTTATCATTAGGTGGGCCCTTTTGTTTAGCTCGAACATCTACCTTCCTGGTTGGCTTGGTACTTAACTGAGCTCGGTAACTTCCTTGGCCAGGTCCGCTTAGATGACCAGTTCTGCTCACTGGAGGTCAAGTTGGCATTTTGTTTCTTCTCTACCTCTCTACTCATTGGGCTATCCATATAGCCTCATCCATTGTAGTGAATTATTGGACTTTTGTAATGTCTCAGATATCACTTCTTAACTCAATAAGGAACTTGAAGACTGTTCCTATTTATGGTTCCTCTACTTTATTACAAATCATAAGCATTTGGAACTCTTAAATATACTCGTCAACGATTCAACTTCCTTGTCTCAACTCATGAAGTTGAGTAAAAGTGTCTTGCAGATAGTATTTAACACAAATTTGTTTATGAGTATTCTCTTTATCTCAGGCTAAGTATTAATCTCTCGTTATCCTTCCCATCGTCTCATGACTTAAAAATTCTTCTATCACATAGCGGCATATCTTGATAACTCGATAGCAGCAATCCTCACTTTCTCGTAGTCTTCATATTAATAATAATCGAAAACTCATTCTACTTTCTCCTCCCAATCTAAACAGTCATCTACACTTCCAAACCTATTGAAGCTTGAGATCTGAATCTTCACATGATCGGTGGTTCAGGGTGCTCGAGCTCGCTTTTCTTTTTCTTCGTGCTCTTCTTCCTCAATGTCGTCCATTCCTCTTAAGTCAATCCTTCTTCTTACCCATCTGCCTACTGCTCTACCTCAAACTTATCGAGCTGGGTTCTGACCTATAATGGTTTGGGCAGCTTATAGGGTGTTATGCGCAGCTTCAGCAAATCAATAGGCCAATGCATGAAATGCTAAGGTCAAATCCACTAAGAGGTTGGCCACCTCATTAAACCTTTCGTCTAAACTTATAGGGGTACCTTGGATTGTTGGCCATGATGGACAACACTACTGTTGTCGTCCCCAACATCAGCATTAACATTCGGGTTTGTCATTTTTTTTTATAGATTCAAATTTTAAGCTCTTCGATTTGATGATATAGCTTGCTGATAACTCTAATTTTAAACATATTTTATATTGTGATTTTATGGTATTTCCCTTACATTTTTGGTTTTCTTTAAAGAAAATGATACTTAATTAAGTAAAATGTTGATTTCAGGGTTTAAACGCGTTTTAGGCTCAAAAACGAAGAAAACGAATCAAGTTTCACTCAATTCCGAGTTCAAACGAAGAAGTTATGAAATTTTGAAGTTATGTAGAAATTTTGCCTTGGTGCAAAAAGTTACACGACCTGAGGACACGGCCATGTCCCAAGCCGTGTCTGGTGACGAAAATAAAATCCGTGTAATACACATATAAAAGGATATCTTAAGGTTTAAAAGAAGAGAGACATTACAGAAACGGAGAGACACAAGAGACGGGAGGAGACTTGAGGAGAACATCAATCAAGAAGCAAGAATAACATCGATTTCAAGATTAGAGAAATTGTTCATCAAATCAAGAGGGGTTTTCATGCTTTATTTTATATTTTTGATGAAACTCGTTTTTAGATTCGTTATGATAGCTTAGAATTCAAGTATTTAGGATTATGGAACCTAGGGTTTCATGTAACCCTTGGATTGAATTATAATTTCAAGAAAGTTTATATCTTTTCTTGATTCAATTATGTCATTTAGTTATGGATTGATAATTCTAGAGTATCAATATATGATATTATGCATGTTGATTGAGAAATTGCATGTGTAATTAGATCTTAGCATAATTGAAGAGAATTACATGTATACTTAGAGATAAGATACATGTTTCTTCCGAAAAGTTGATTGTTCGTATGGGAATTCATTATACATTAATGCAATTCTAAATTATATTACTAAGCGAAGAGATTCCGGTAAATAATTTAGGATTAGGGTTAATATGCTTGAGAAAGATATTAGCTTTAATTGTGAATCCCTTCGGTCAAGAATTATAGAAACTAAATTGAATATATTTTAAAAAGGTTACATGTTAAACACTAGGGGAAATAATTCCTAAATACATTATTGCATACTTGAAGTCGTTTGTAGTTTTATTGCTTTCTAATTTGCGTAATTAAGTCTCATAAGTAGTTTAGTTGTTAATTTCAGTATTTTTAATTCATTCAACTCGACATAATTTTTCGGTTAGATAATAAAGCTAAAGTTAATATTAGTACTCAAAATCTCTGAGGGATCGACTCGGACTCACATCCGTTATATTAAAATTGATAGGTGCGCTTGCCTCGTATCACTTGCACTATTCCTCCAAATTACATAACATACACTCTCTTCAAAATAAAAGGCTAAGAATAGACAAGATCAATTGCAGGGATGGGTCCAAGTTTGCTAAAAGCTTAAAATGAGTAATGGGAAGCAAACAAGAAAATAGTAAAAGGGAGGAAATAAGCAGACTCGTAGACGGCTCTGGAGGATGTGACGCACCAATGGAACTTCCGAAGACTTACAACATAACTCAACGTGATGCACGGATTGGTCTAGTGAGGTTACTCGCCACTTATCCTTACTTAAGAGTTAGGATAGGAGTGAAAAAATAGCAAACAAGCTAACGAAAGCAATGTTCACAAAAAGGAAATATTCACTATATTAATGATGATAAGATGATGTAGTTTTATGTACAATGAGTATTTATACCCAAGAAACTAGGATAACTTGCCTAAAAATGGAAAAGACAAAAAAGGTATTACCTAAAAGAAGTAATGTACAAGGAATAGTAAAGGGTACAATGGGAAAATATAACTAAAATGAATATTCTGTATTGAGGATTCTGACATGTGGCTGCTTGGATACGTGGCTTGCTGCAAGTGGATGACTTTCTAGAAGAAAAGACAGTTTTGTACCATTAGCCTGATTTTTGCTGAGTCAAGGTGCTGAGCAGGAGCTCTAGATATATGTAGGCTCAATTAAAGAGGAGTAGCTATGAAGATGTGCGAGGTCTTGCATCATCTTAGCGCAAATGTTATCGAGCTGGGGGACGGTTTGGACATGCTGAGTAGGAGCGAATGGAAAAGGCCAGGCTGTGAACAAAGCTTTCATCTAGTTGGTAGATGATTTCCTAGAGATATGCAGTCACTCGACTTGGCGTATAGAGTTGGTCGATAGTGAGGAGCAACTCAGCCTTGGCTAAGGTTGGTTGGAGTAGGAAAATTCACTGCGTTAGTCCTTTAGCTCGGTTACAGGTTTAAGGCTTAGTAGCCTGATTTCTATCACAATGTCTAAAAAACATATAAGGTTCAAAGATTGTGATAGGATAGGAACAAAAGCACCTACTTCTTTTATTGAGGGCCCTATTAGGAAAAATATAACTTCGGTAGAAGTATGGGGAGAACCAGGCAATTAGAGAGAGGACACTATCGAATATCCTCTTGATAATCAAACTAAAGAGAAATTAGGATGTGTTTTCATTGAGGAAGGATTTGAAGAAAAGGAGAAGATGGTATGGAATGGTATATGAGTGGGGAAATCTTTGCTAAATTAGCATATGAAAGACTCATGAAGGAGTAGGGTAGGAATGACATCAACTAAAACATTAAATGGATCTAGAAAACACCAACTCTCTCGAAAATTCAATTTTTTTATCTAGAGATGTTCATTCAACGGCCAGTCAACTAAGGATAACCTATTGAAGAAGGGGATTCAGATGGACAGAAAATGTGTCTTCTATGAATCTTAAGAGGAAACCATGGAACACCTGCTAAGAAAATTTGATTGCATTAAAGAAGTATGGAGAAATACGATGGGGAGAGATAGATTCTAGCAATGAGACTAGCTTGATTAGAAGGATTTGTCGAGCCTGGTTCTGCTTACCTAAAGTGTTTTTAAGCTTTTGTTGTTTGTCCTTGTGTGTTTCTTGACTCCTATTTATTCTAACCCATCATTGAATAAGGTTAGAAAGCTCGAAAATTTTGAAAATCTTTATTAATAACTTTGACTTGAAATCAATTTTCTTTAATTTTCAAGCTTGATTTAGGCTACGCAAATGGATGAATTTGGACAATTTTTTTATCCCAATTCAAAATATGCCAAGTGAACTACATGATTTGACCATTAATTTAGTGAAATGATATAGTAAATGGGGTAAAAAAGTGATCTTACACCAAGCACATGAGAAAGGAAAAATGTTGGAAAACTAAAGTTGGAAACGAGAAAAAAAAATCAATACTAGAAGAAGATGGAGACGCTGGTCACGTACAGGGCATGCAGTATACGTGCGTTGCAAAAAATAAAGGGCGCACAATAGCACGCCCTCTACCCCCTTTCATCAATTAGGGCTAAGCCCTATTTTCAAAATATTGCGGACCAATTTATGGTCCGTACTAATTATTCTTTTTTTTTTTACCTAAGAAATAAATACTATAAAAAAAATCCTATCTTAAATGCACATTAAGCTCTTATTATATACTTTTTCTTTTCAAAGGATAAAGGCACTTTATGTTTGATGCGATTCAAACTCCAAACCTCTAACTTAATTCAATGCCAATTCTAATTATTTATCCGTTAGGCCGTTGGCTTGTGCCTTATCATATATACAATTAAATTATACATAAGGATAAGGTTTGCTTAGGTTGGATTTAAATCTAAGCCTAGACTCAATATTATTTTCTTATTTTATCTAAATTAAAGGTTTATTATTTTCTAAGCTTCTTAAATCCTCTATTTTTCCATTTTTTGCATTTCTTACTCTTTTTTTTTTTTTGTTTTTCCTAAATTTTCTATTTTTTTTATTTCTTATTTTTTGGCTTTCTTAAATTTTCAACTTTTTTTGTATTTTTCTATGTTTCTTAATTTTTGGGTTTTCTTTTCTATTTGTTTGCATTTTTTCCTAATTTAGGACCCTTTATCTTATTTTGAAAATTCTAAAATAAATAAATAAATAAGGGAGAAAAAATAAGGTGTTTACAATTGCCCTTCTTTATAGTGAAGTTTGAGCAAAACTTTGCCATAAAGAGAAAAGGGATATTATTTTTGCCCCAAGGGTGGAAATTATCTTAAGGAACACTTTAGCTAGCTATCTTAGATTCAGTCCACTAGGGATTTAATGAAGAGGGAAGTGGCGCTCTAAGAGCTAGCAGAAAGACTGAAAGAAAAATTGAAGTCTGATTGTGCCCTTATGAGTTGACTAACTATCGTGAAATGGGTAAAGCACTCCTTAAGCTGACTAAGACCTTAAAGAGATGAGAAAACTTGATCGTGTCCCTATGAGTTGACAAACAAAGGTAGGCGAAGCACTCCTTAAGCTGACTAAGACCCTAAAAAAGATATTGAAAACTTGTTCGTGCCCCAATGAGCTAACTAGCTAAAGCGAGAGCGTCTTTTAGGGACTAGCAACCTTAACTTTTGGAATCGTTTTGGAAGACTTAATCGTGCCCTTCTAAGCTCACTAACCTAGGTGGGAGCATCTCTTAGGGACTAGCAACCCTAAGTTGGAATCCATTTGAAGGACTTAGTTGTGGTTGTCTGGACTCACTAAGCTATACGAGAGCGTCTCTTAGAGACTAGCAACTTTAAGTTGGGATTTATCTAAAGAACTTGGTTGTGCCTTTCTAGGCTCACTAATCTAGGTGGAAGTGTCTCTTGAGGACTAGCAACCCTATGCTAGGATTAATCTAGAGAACCTGGTCGTGCCTTTCTATGCTCACTAACCTAAGCGAGAGCATTTCTCGAAAACTAGCAACCCTAAGTTGGAATTGATTTGAAGAACCTGATTGTACCTTTCTAGGCTTACTAACCTAGGCGAGAGTGTCTCTCTAAGACTAGCAACCCTAAGCTGGAATGGATTTAGAAAACCTAATCGTGCCCTTTTGGGCTCACTAATTGATACGAGGCAAGCGCACCTATCAATTTTAATATAGCGGATATGAGTTTGAGTCGATCCCTCAGAGATTTTGAGTACTAATATTAACTTTAGCTTTATTATCTAACCGGAAAATTATGATGAGTTGAATGAATTAAAAATACTTAAATTAACAACTAAACTACTTATGAGACTTAATTACGCAAATTAGAAAGCAACAAAAACTACAAACGACTTCAAGTATGCCATAATGTATTTAGGAATTATTTCCCCTAGTGTTTAACATGTAACCTTTTTAAAATATATTCAATTTAGTTTCTATAATTCTTGACCGGAGGGATTCACAATTAAAGCTAATATCTTTCTCAAGCATATTAACCCTAATCCTAAATTATTTACCGGAATCTCTTTGCTTAGTAATATAATTTAGAATTGCATTAATGTATAATGAATTCCCATACGAACAATCAACTTTTCGGAAGAAACATGTATCTTATCTCTAAGTATACATGTAATTCTCTTCAATTATGCTAAGATCTAAGTACACATGCAATTTCTCAATCAACATGCATAATATCATATATTGATATTCTAGAAATATCAATCAATAATTAACGACATAATTGAATCAAGTAAAAATAGAAACTTTATTGAAATTTCTAAATCAATCCAAGAATCACATGAAACCCTAGGTTCCATAATCCTAAATACTCGAATTCTAAGCTATCATAATGAATCTAAAATCGAGTTTCATCAATAATATAAAATAAAACATGGAAACCCTTTTTGATTGATGAACAATCTCTCTAATCTTGAAGTTGATGTTGTTTCGCCTCTTTCTTGATGTTGTTCCGCCTTCTTGATTGATGTTGTTCTTGCTTCTTGATTGATGTTCTCCTCAAATCTCCTCTCGTCTCTTGTGTCTCTCCGTTTCTGTAATGTCTCTTGTGTCTCTCCGTTTCTGTAATCTCTCTCTCTTTTAAACCCTAAGATCCCCTTATATATGTGTATTACACGGATTTTATTTTCGTCACCAGACACGGCCCGGGACACAGCCGTGTCCCCAGGTCGTGTAACTTTCTGCACTAAGGCAAAATTTCTACACAACTTCAAAACTTTATAACTTCTTCGTTTGAACTCGGAATTGAGTGAAACTTGATTCCTTTTCTTCGTTTTCGAGCCTAGAACATGTTTAAACCCTGAAATCAACATTTTACTCAATTAAGTATCAATTTCTTTAAAGAAAACCAAAAATGTGAGGAAAATGCTATAAAATCACCATATGAAATATTTTTAAAATTAGAGTTATCACTAACCTAGGCAGGAGCGTTTCTTAGGGACTAGCAACCTTAAGTTAAAATCGATATAGAGAACCTGGTCGTGCCCTTTTAAGCTCACTAACTTAGGCGTGAGTGTCTCTCGGGGACTAGCAACTCTAAATTGACTTTTAGAAAAAGCGCCCTTATGGGCTCGCCAAAAGGAATCGATGATGAAAGAAAGCACCATTTGTGTTCGCTAAAAGAATTTGATTAAGAGAAGTGTCCTATAGGCTCGCTAAGAGTAACAAACTAAGTTAAGATAGTGCTTTCAAGGGTTGGTTAAGAGAAATCAAACTGAGTTAAGATAGTGCCTTTAGAAGCTGGCTAAGTGCAAAAGGTGAGCACTTCGTGGCCTGGCTCAAAAGACTATTATGGACAAAGTCATAAACTATTGGTCATATAGCCTAAATGTAAATGCAACGTTCAAAAACCAATGTACTAACATTGTATGGAAGTACTCACCTGGTCTTGTTGATAGTGCCCAAACTATTAAACCTTTTCTTGAAAAGTCCCATAAAAAATTGACTAACTTATTCTTTAATCTTTTGTTGTCAACCCAACTGATCTTGATATGGCACTTTTGAGACTTCGCCAACTCTTTTAGAGAAATCATGGAAATTAACCTAAGATAGAATGTTACCCACTGTTTTTGTCTTTCTAGGAATTTTATGAATCGAAGTCTTTATTCTCAACTAATAAATATCTGCCGTAAGATGGTTGCTTATCTGGATTTCACATTTTCCCTAAAAAATAAACAATAAAAACTCTCCATCGAGGGAGATCAATCCGTAATAAAGTATTTTAAAGAGTTTTATCAATTACCAATGTTCTATATCTCATTCCTCAACTTCTCTCATGTTTTCAATGTATGGGTTTGATTAAATGGGGTAAGGGGAGTTATACCTTTCAATAGAGAGGGTGATTATTCCAACATTGAAAACTACCAAGGATACCAACTTTGCTTACAGATAATGAAAATTAGACAACGATGACATTCAAAATGATTAGCATTTTCGTATTCTAAGCAAAAATTTCCATTAACTTCTCATTTATAAGGTCTATCAATTCTGGACCATCCATTTGAGACAAAATTAAAGCTTCTCCTAGTAATATTCACTTCATGACATAAGGGCCTTTGTAATTGGGTACAAATTTCCCTTGAGAGTCTTGTGCATTGGGGAGAGTCTTTCTCAACATCATATTACCATATTTGAAGTTCTGGGATCGTACCTTTTTGTTGAAAGCCCGAGCCATTCTTTATTGATAACATTGATTATAATACAGGGCTGTCAATCTCCTTTCGCTTATCAAATTCAACTTCTCAATGTGTTTCTTTACCTAATCAGCTTTGTCTAATTGGGTTTCTGATAGTACTCTAAGTGACGGGATCTCAACTTCTACTGGTAACACTGCTTTAGTACCGTATACTGTAAGCTCCCAAAATTGAGTTTAGAATAATCGAGCTTAGATTTAGGGTTTTTAGGGAAACTTATCCAATTGAGTCTAAACTTCACGACTATGATAGAAAAGTTAGTCGAGGTGATACATGGACATTAAATTTTAGAAATAATGACTCAAAATCCCAATTTTGCTCTTAGAAGTAGGAATATTCAATATAGTACTAAAATGCTCGAAACTCCTAAAATCAAGCTCAGATTGCGATAAGAACTTAGAGATAAATTAATTGAGTTATAAAATGAGATAATATATTATAATTTACTATATAAAAATACACGTAATTTTATGAGTATATTCGGTATAAATAATAATTATACCCGTAAATTAACCATAATTATGTAATTATATATATATATATATATATATATTGTGTTGAAATCGTGAAATTTATTAAGAGAACATATCCTAAAAATAAAAAATACGTTAGAAACTTAATTATGTGAGTAAGCTTATATATTGCATGTGATATTTACATGGGTATATACTTATATGCTGATTAAATAACTAATGTGAATATGATATATATATATTATTATTTAGCTAAAATATGTGCCAAAATGAATCAAATTGTAGCTAAAACTCCTGGAAATCATCGTGGCAAGTTTGGAAGCAAATCCAAGTTGAGTAAAAAAGCTAATTCTCCTCAATTAGCTACCTCCTCCTTACAATAATGAGGTAAAAGTAAAGAAAAAAAAAATTATAAAAGGCAGCAACCAACTACAAATTGAATGAATAAGCCTCTGCACTTCATTTCCCAGCTTTACAAATTAGAAACACCTAGGAGAAAAATTTAGAAAAAATCGTGGAAAAATAGGAAAAACAGAACAATTACCGAGCTGAGCTAGGTAATTGTTCAATCTGTTGTTGAGCTACTCCACTACCAAGGAATACCCCTAGTGTCTAGGTGTTCCGACACACCTCCACCACCTTACAGCCGCCGGAGCTACAAAGAACAACTAGGTTAAAATTCTACCATGTTTTTCAATAATTTTTAAAAATTAGTAAATCTACTAAGAAAATAATGAAAAAAATTGTACTTAGGTTATTTTGAATATGCTTTCACATTTTTATTTTTGAAAAATTCGTAATATTTAATATATTTTCTTAAGAAATTTACTATTCATCCGAATTTAGATTTGTAAAATAAATGTATTAAATGATATTGTTTCTAGCTGAAAATTTTTGTGTAGGATGTGTATGATATATAGATAATTGCTATGTAGCCAAAATTTTGATTTAAATATTTTTTATATTTATTGCATTTTTTGGCTGAAAATAGCTTGAAAATAGGCTGAAATTATGAATTAAATAGGAAATTACGAAATTAATTAATGAAATGGACATGTACTGATCTATAATAAATAATAACAGTACTGAGTTAGATTGAAATTAATTTGGTGTAAAAAAAATCACAATTGGGTAATTTATAATAATTTAGGGGTAAAATTATCAATATGAATATATAGGCAATAGGTCAAAAACTTAAAATCAAGTGATAACTGAATTCTCCATATTTTTAGGAGTCTATAGAAATTTTCGGGGAATTATTTGGTAACCCGAACTATTTATTTCGAATTTACTAAGTAAAATAGCTTAATTTACAAGTCGGGATGTATTTTTAATATTAATAAATTAAAATGAATTAAATAGTTAAATAAAAACTATATATAGGATTGCTGATCAGATTGGATTAAATGAGTATTTTTATTATATTTATTAATATTTTCTAATTGAGATACGCTTTAGGTATATTAGAATTTGATAATACTTATATTGTAACAATATATGGACAAATTAAGTAAAATACAATTTAATAACGTAAATTACGTATAATACGATCATATTTATATAATTACGTATAACTGTATTAAAAACTTGAACTACCAGTTAAAAGTTGTTTCTAAAAATAGGGTTGGTAAAATGTGTCGTTAGGTCTATACGAACCCAACGACATTAATTTTGTTAAAATCGAGCAACCTTAAATAATTTAACCTGTAACTTTATCATATTCAAGAATATACGTATTTCGGTAACCTTACCAGAATTAAAATGTAAATTAATAAATTAAAAGTACATTTCGATACGATCGAAACGATATATAACACGTAATAGTATATATGATTTACAGTATCAACAATTAATAACTTAATTCAATATATAGTGATAATTCGACTATAAATTATGGAAATAATAATAATATATATAACCATTTTAAATTAAACCCTAATATTTTTGTAATTATTATGAAAACTGAATTTGGGTCTTTTGTGTAAATAGGATCTTCCAATACAAAGATGGTTGACGATTCAAGTCAGCAATAGTGAACATCTAAACAAGTAAGTTGAGATTGTGGATTCACCGCTTGTTTGGATACTGTTTAAAGTATCCGGAGACCTAAGAGTACTTCTAGTTGTATTTGTAGTTAGTTGATTGTGCGTATACTGTGTGTATGGATGATATTCGATTGTAATAGGAGTTCAACTCCTTGGTATGCTGTTCTGCATGTTTGCATAGATTCTGTATTGTGTGAACTTGTTGGTCACCCTTGATTAAAATTAACGTTTTTTTGACTAAAATGAAACTGGACATGCATAACACCCATTAGTGGAAATGATTAAGAGTGTCGGGCTAAATATCGACTTCCTTCTATGAGGATAGCTAAAATGGTCCTTTCCCCATCCTTAATCGAACTAAGTAACAGGCGAGGAGGTCGTGGTAAGGTTGGGGGCCGTGGTCAAAGGCGGTCATGGGAAGAGGGTGTTTTCCATTGCACAAGCCCGGGTTTGGTCTGACTTAAGTCGCGATGAAACTTTTCAATCCAGGTTAGAGCGGATGTAATTTCTCTAACCTCACAGTGGACCGGATAACATTGTGCGATGTTTCATTTGTTTGATTGCATTGCATTTCATCATAATTATTAGCCTTATTTGTGATTGTACAGTACTCTTCTGACTCCGTTCCACTTACTGAGTTAGTTGTGCTCACATCCCTATAGACGCTTTTGTAGGTGTTGAGTGAGGTCAGGATGTTCAGATACTACCATTTCCAGGTTAATGTGCTGCTGTTTAGGAAAGTAAGGATCAAGGAATCAACTGAACCTAGGCTTTTGACTTTGTCTTTGAGTTTTTAGGGAAACTAATTGGAAATTCTCTAGGAGCCCACTAGTTTCCTAACTTATTATATATAGACTACAAAACCTGTAGTTTTTAATAAACTTTGATTGTAAACTTTACCTTTGGATGTAAAACGTTCATATAAATACTGTTGTGGTACAAGACAACAGGTTGTATAGAACAGGTATTTTGTAAAAGCTCTATCACAGGTTTGGTTATGAACGAGTGTTAGAACAGACGTTTCAAGTTAGTTAAGTTGTACGCCTTATGTGAACTATATCTACGATAGCAGCTGTAAGGTCAGCTTCTATCTTAGATTACTTTACACAGTGAGACTGTTATGGCTCTTCCTGTTTGGGGCATAACATATACCAAAGAGTTGTTGAACCTAGGGTTCATTATTTGATTTTGATGAGAACAAAACAAAAAAGTATATATCTAAACATGTTGTTTTTAAAGAGAAAAAAATAAGTGAATGATTAAACTAAGCATTATTTGATTATATTGAGGTAATTGAATAAAATCAATTAATTTGTTTAATGATTAAATATATCAATTATCTCTACAAGAAATTCAATCTTTTGAGTGGTGATCAAATGATCTTGAAGTTAGATTGCAAAGAGTATTTATTTGTTATGTGTTAAAAGAATTTTTAGGTGATATTTAGTTTACCGGGTTGATGGCTCAAGGAAGAACCAGGCCGATGGTATAAAGCCTTGAAAAACACAAAGAGAAGCTTACTGGCTTGAAGGATTCGACGTATAGTTCACTTGCTAGTAAAGTATTTTGCTTGCTGGTAGTTTAAGGTACAAGTAAGTTTGATACAACTAACCATTAGAGCGTTTAATACATGTAACGGGAAGAATTGAATGGGATGATATAAATGCTTAACAACCCAACCAAGGATAGTAGAGAATTAATCTTTTGCTACAATATTCCAACATTCTTTTGTGATCTTATTGTCTATTGTTCTCATTGTCTCTTGCACCCTAATTTGCCAATATTTAAAGAGATTTGAAGTGTAGTGCTTGTGAGCTATTAGTTGCAAAGTATTAAGAGTTAAAAGTACTATACCAATAATTCTTGAGATTGAGTTTTGAGTTGTGTGTTGAGATTGTAATTTGTGTTGAGAGTTATGAGTGTGAAACTTGTGTAATCAAGTTTGTGTTTGTGTAGCTCTTGGAGCTTGGATTGAGAAATCAATAAAGTAGTGCGAAGTCCTCAATTGGAGGCATTGTGTGTTCGTGGAGACTAAGGGGCGATTCGAACTTTACGTTATATTCAAGCTTGATCTTCTTTATCCCTATCTCTTTTAATTTCTACACTTATTATTATTTTATTATTGCTTTGATTATTCTTATTATTGCTTTGATTATTCTTATTATTGCATTTAGTTGTTTATATTGGAAAAGAATTGCATTTTGTCCTTAAAAACTCAATTCACCCTCCTCTTAAGTTTAGCCTAGTGTTCTTCAAGAGTAAGGTGTTACCCTAATTGACATTCTGATGGAAGTTCAATAAGCCATAAGTATGAATGGCAATATCTTATGCTAGTCCTTATATGTAACAGCTATTTTTTTGATAATTCTTTTGAGGTTTTTATTGGCTGCTGATAACTCTGATTTTAAACATATTTCACATGGTGATTTTATAGTATTTCCCTTACATTTTTTGTTTTCTTTAAAGAAATTGATACTTAATTGAGTAAAATTTTTATTTTAAGGTTTGAACATGTTCTAGGATCAAAAACAAAGAAAAGAAATCAAGTTTCACTCAATTCGAAGTTCAAATGAAAGAGTTATGAAGTTTTAAAGTTACACAGTCTGGGACATGGCCATGTCCCCAAGCTATGTCCATGCGGCATATGGCTGGGCGGACACGGAGACTTGAGGAGAAGGAGAAGAAAAAGGCGAAAGCAACACAAACTTCAAGATTGGAGAGATTTTTCATCAACTAAAGGGGTATTTCATGTTTTATTTTATGTTTTTGATGGAACTCGTTTTTAGATTCATTATGATAGCTTAGAATTCGTGTATTTAGGATTATGGAACCTAGGGTTTCATGTGACCCTTGGGTTGATTTATAAATTTCAATAAAGTTTCTATCTTTTCTCGATTCAATTATGTTGTTTAATTGTTTATTGATAATTCTAGAGTATCAATCTATGATATTATGCATGATGATTGAGAAATTGCATGTGTAATTAGATCTAAGCATAATTGGAGAGAATTACATGTATACTTAGAGATAAGATACATGTTTCTTCCGGAAAGTTAATTATTTGTATGGGAATTCATTATACATTAATGCAATTCTAATTTATATTACTAAGTAAAGAGATTCCGGTAAATAATTTAGGATTAGGGTTAATATGCTTGAGAAAGGTATTAACTTTAATTGTGAATCCCTCTGGTCAAGAATAATAGAAATTGAATTGAATATATTTTAAGCGATCACATGTTAAACACTAGGGGAAATAATTCCTAAATACGTTATTGCATTCTTAAAGTCGTTCTTAGTTTTATTGCTTTCTAAATTGCTTAATTGAGTCTCATAATTAGTTTAGTTTGTTAATTTCAGTATTTTTAATTCAATCAACCCGTCATAATTTTCCGGTTAGATAATAGAGCTAAGGTTAATATTAGTACTCGAAATCTCTAAGGGATCGACTCGGACTCACATCCACTATATTAAAATTGATTGTGTTGGATTTATAGGGATAAAGCAACTAGTGTTCAAATGGCGAATCGCGCTAAGCCTACCGTTCGCCAGAAATCAAAATTTTCAGCATCCTCTTCATCATAATCAGGAGCAATAGTTGAACCACTAGCTACTCTCCTCCCGATGGAGTACCCAATGCTCCAATTTAAGGAAGACTACTAGGTGCAACGATATAATTTACTTCAGAATAAGCCTTTCAACGAGACCCTTCGGCTGGATTGAGATGTTCTCGCTCAATTGGAGCTCACTACAGAAATGAAGGAGCTCTTGGAAGGTACCATTTGGGAGCGCTTTTTATCCCTTGAAGCTCTAATTTATAAAGAGCTGACCTTGGAGTTTTTGTGTACTTACAAACTTGATAAAGAGAGTACTACTGGCATGGGCCCCAAACGCAAACTACATTTCACCTTGAGTGGCCACCCATTCTACACGACCATAGCTCAATTGGGTAGATATCTCGGTCTCTATGAAGATCGATATACACGGACAGAAGAGTTCTAACGTCTCTCGTATCGTTTTCCCCGTGGAGTAACAACAGGGTCGTTTTGGAACGAGATTACTGTTGGCGATGCATACGATCCAGCAAGAAGTAAGGCCTCTCAATTAGTCAAGCCTGAATATCGGGTTCTTCACTGGCTCTTTTCGCATACATTGACTGGAAGAAGCTTTAGCACCGGGATGGTTTCCAATAAGGATTGCCTCTATCTATACAGTGTCATTCATAAACATCCTATCAATCTCGCCATCGAAATCACTGAACTTTTCAGCCACCACTACACGGAAGAAAGGGCATATTTGTTGTAGCCCCTACATCACCTTACTCGTGCAGGCCATGCGAACTAAGGTTGTTATTTGGCCCTCACTTACTTTAGTCAATCAAGTCACTCCTATACGTCTCAATTCATTCCGACTCATGAACCTCTTACCAACAAGATGTCAAAGTCGACACTCTCGCAGCAGTACATCTCGAGGCCAGACATCTTCAGCCAGCCTTGAAGATAAATTTGATATGTTGCTGTCTGAGGTTCGTTATATAAGAGAAAGTGTGGATAAACTTCATATCCGCCAGGACAAAATGGATAAATTTCTCAAAATGAATAAATTTCTCAAAATGAAAGAGTCGGATACCCGTGATGAGGATAGTGAGGGTGAGGAAGAGGATGATAAGGGTGGTGAGGACGAGGCAGCTGGAGATAGTGAAGAGGATGTTGAGGGCAGTAACGACGACGATGATGCTACAATGGCTGAGGCACCATCTGATGAGGAGGATGAAGAGACGAATTCCGATTCCTCTTCTTAGTTCCTAATTTTTTGTGTTGTCTTTTGTTGGCCAAGGCATGTGAACTACGATATATAATGATAATGCTTCTTCGTTTTGAACTTTTTCCCCTAATTTTCGACTGGTAGGGAAGTATTAGTTTCTTTTCAGTACTTGTGTTTCCTTTTTCCCTATGCTGATTTTTCTTGTTTCATTTATTGCTGCTATGCTTTTTTTTAGACATACATTGAGGACACTGTACGTTATTAAGTGTGGGGAAGGGATATATATGAATTTGTTATTGTTTAAGAGACCAATTATTCACATTTGACCCAATTAGTTTTTAAGTTAACCTGTAATAGGTGATTAATAAGTATTGAGCTAAATCAACTGGGTCATCTTAATCACTATTGATCTTATTATACTTTACTAGAATTGATTAGTTAAATTTTTGGAGGACAAAGTTACGAGTTATTTAGCTTAGGACTTTAAGACTTGAGATTGGAGCAACATCACTAGTTGAGAGTTAGTCATGGTTATTTTTAAAATTTACTTTTATGTATACCTTTCTCTTAGAAATTTTTAGAGCCCTATAATTTTTAGCAAACAAACAAATGAAATTCTTTTTTTGAGAAACCCTTGAAAAATCACAATGATTGGAGGTCAAAAGTAATAACAAGTGTATGAATAGAAAAAATTGGTAAGGATTCGTCTTGGTCTGTTAGAAGAGCGAGATTAAGTCCCAATGCCAATTCTAATGACAAAAATTGATATGGATCGGCCTTGGTCCGTCAGAAGAGTAAGGTTCTTTCCCGCTATCAATATAAGGAATAAGTTGGTATGGATCGGTCTTGGTCCGTCAGAAGAGCGAGATTCTTTCCCTCTACCAACGCAATTGTGCTTAAATAAAGTAAATTCAGAAGACCTCTCAACAAACGCATGAATTAGGGGGATGATCAGAGGATGAGTGGATGTAAAATGTATTTGTTTTAGATTATGGTGCTTGGTGAGATGGAAGAGAGAATTGTATACACTTTAGTCAAATGGATAAAATTTTTATGACTCTTTCCCAGTTGGCGAAATATTAAATCCAATTTTTAGTTTAAGAATCCTTGGTTAAATGACTCGGGTAAACTTTGATTTTCATAAATTATAGTATTAAGTATTGTTGGAGCATTCGAATATGGTCAGATGAAATTTGTTAACTTTATTATTGCAAGTTAGTTGAGAATGATTTTCTCACTTTTCTACGGGTCAAGTGTATTCGTTCATCGGTTTCCTAAATAGTGATAAATTTTGTTAGTGTTTCTTGTCCCGAAAGTTTTGTTTTGATCTATTTGCTTGAGGACAAGCAAATGCTCAAGTGTGGGGAAATTTGATAGTTCTGATTTTAAACATATTTCACATGGTGATTTTATAGTATTTCCCTTACATTTTTGGTTTTCTTTAAAGAAATTGATACTTAATTGAGTAAAATTTTGATTTCAAGGTTTGAACGCGTTCTAGGATCGAAAACTAAGAAAAGGAATCAAGTTTCACTCAATTCGGAGTTCAAATGAAAGAGTTATGAAGTTTTGAAGTTACACAGTCTGGGACATGGCCATGTCCCCAGGCTGTGTCCATGTAGGAAAATTTGCCGGGGTCAGAAAGTTACACGACCTGGGGACACGGCCATGTCCCAGGCCGTGTCTGGTGACAAAAACAGAATCCTTATAATACATATATAAAAGGGCATATAAGGGTTTCAAGACATATGAGACATTAGAGAAGACGGGAGAGACACTAGAGAAGAGAAGAGACTTGAGGAGAAAGAGAAGAAAAAGGCAAAAGCAACATAAACTTCAAGATTTGAGAGATTTTTCATCAACCAAAGGGGTTTTTCATGTTTTATTTTATATTTTTTATGGAACTCGTTTTTAGATTCATTATGATAGCTTAGAATTCGTGTATTTAAGATTATGGAACCTAGGGTTTCATGTGACTCTTGGGTTGATTTATAAATTTCAATAAAGTTTCTATCTTTTCTCGATTCAATTATGTTGTTTAATTGTTGATTGATAATTCTAGAGTATCAATCTATGATATTATGCATGATGATTGAGAAATTGCATGTGTAATTAGATCTAGGCATAATTGGAGAGAATTACATGTATACTTAGAGATAAGATACATGTTTCTTCTGGAAAGTTAATTATTTGTGTGGGAATTCATTATACATTAATGCAATTCTAATTTATATTACTAAGTAAAGAGATTCCAGTAAATAATTTAGGATTAGGGTTAATATGCTTGAGAAAGGTATTAACTTTAATTGTGAATCCCTCCGGTCAAGAATAATATAAACTGAATTGAATATATTTTAAGCGATCACATGTTAAACACTAGGGGAAATAATTCCTAAATACGTTATTACATACTTGAAGTCGTTCTTAGTTTTATTGCTTAATCAAGTCTCATAATTAGTTTAGTTTGTTAATTTCAGTATTTTTAATTTATTCAACTCATCACAATTTTCCGGTTAGATAATAGAGCTAAGGTTAATATTAGTACTCGAAGTCTCTGAGGGATCAACTCGGACTCACATCCGTTATATTAAAACTGATAGGTGCACTTGCCTTATATCAGCTGCTTTAACGACTCTATTCATTTAGGGTCGATAAGGAGTAAAGTTCCTATAAATGATCTTGAATTGTTGGTACAACTTTAACATAAGCTTATTGTTGAAATTAGTGCCATTGTCGGTGATAATCGTTTGTAGAGCCCCATATTGAGCTAAGATATCTCTCTTGATGAACTTAACTACGATCGCTTTAGCAACACTTGAGTAGGATGAGGTCTCAACCCATTTGCTGAAGTAATCGATAGCGACCAGTATAAAGCGATGCCCATTGGATGCTTTTAGAGTAATTAGGCCAATGATATCTATTCCCCACATTGAAAAAGACCACAGTGCCGAAAGTGTATGTAATTCTTGAGGTGGGGTGTTTATCTTATTTACATAAACTTAGCATAAGAGATAATGCTTGATGTATTTGATGCAATCACTTTCCATCCTTAACTTCATAATTTTCTTAGCCAACATTTAACTGTTTATGTGAGGGCTACATACTCCTTTATATACTTCTTTCATCAACATCTTAACCTTCTTATTGTCCACACACCTTAAAAGCATACCGTCGAAAGATCACCAGTACAAAGTGTACTCACTTATTAAGAATCAAGTGCCAATCTCCTAATCATCCTTCTGTTCTTTTTCTTAGCCTCTTCAGGGTATGTACCTTGTTGTAGGAACATTTTAATATCATGGTACCATGGCTTTTGGTCCTTCGTACCCTTAATTGCTAGACACAAGGTAGACTTGTCTTCAATTTCAATAGTGAGGGGTTGAATCTCGACTCTACCGGATATCTGGATCATAGATGTTAGAGTGGCTAAGGCATCAGCAAATTGATTCTAAGTCTTATGTACGTGATTAAAAGTGATTTGTTTGAATTTCCTCATCAATTTAGTCAAGTGCCAGTGATAAGGTACCAATTTAGAATATTTCGTCTTGTACTCTCCCCGAGCTTAGCTGATAATGAGTGAAGAGTTCCTATGCACTTCTAGTTCTTGAATATCTTTATCTATAGCCATTTTGAGTCCCATCATACATGCTTTATACTTGGCAATATTATTGGTATATGGGAAAACTAGCCTTACGGCTACGGGGTACTGTGCACCTTCAAGTGATATCAGTATCGCCCCCAATTCCACACCCAGATACGTTAGTTACCCCATCAAAGAACATCTTCCACTTTGGTGGTCCATTATCTTCTCCTTTATTACAACTTCCTTTAACTGCTAAGATATTTTCATTGGGGAAATTGACTTGTACCTCTTGAGGGGTATTATTTGAGGGATTTTCTGCTAACTAATCCGCTAGAGCTTGCCTCTTGACTAAATTCTGGTTTATATACGTAATGTCGAACTTTGATAGTACCATTTACTACTTTGAGATTCTACCAATTAAGGTCGGTTTGTCTGCTAAGTACTTCAGGGGATCGTGCTTAGTCAACAATTCAACCTGGTAGTAGAGTGTGTATTGTCTGAGCTAATGCATTACCCAGACCAAAGTACAGCAGGTTCTTTCGATTTCTAAATATTTTCGTTCCCCTTCAGTAAATTTCTTGCTCAAGTAATATACAACTCGTTCCTTTCCTTCCTTTAATTTTTGGCCGAGCATATACTCCGTGGATTCTAGTAATATTGTCAGGTATAGAAATAAAGGCTTCACAGGTTTTGGAGCTACCAAAATTGGAGGGTTCATGAGGTACTCTTTGATCGTTGTAAAAGCTTGCTCGCATTCTTTATCCCAATTGATCTTAGTATTCTCTTTCAATAACTTAAGCAAGGGACAATAATTGTTTGTGAGTTGAAATAGGAACTAGGCTATGTAGTTTAAACAGCCCAACAAGCCTTTAATTTCTTTGAGTATGCATGGAGGGGCCAAGTCAACTATTGCTTTGATTTTATTAGGGTCCACTTCGATGCCCCTTTGGATAATTATGAAACCTAACAATTTCCCTGAAGTCACTCTGAAGGTACACTTCTCGAGGTTGACCTTCGATTAGAATTTTCTCAACCTATCAAATAATCTCCTCAGATTATCCACATGATTTTCTCCTTCTTTAGACTTTGTAATCATATCATCAATATATACTTCAACTTCTTTGTGCATCATGTCATAAAAGATTGTAACTATGGCTCTTTGATAAGTTGCTCTGACATTTTTTAGTTCGAAAGGTATTACTTTATAGCAAAACGTATCACAAGTTGTAATAAATGTTGTCTTGGCTTTATCTTCTTCAAACATTCAAATTTGATTGTATCTAGAGAACCCATCTATGAATGAAAAAATATGGCTTCCGGTTGTGTTATCGACTAAGATATCAATATGGGATAAGGGAAAATTATCTTTAAGGGTTGCTTGAGGTCTCGAAAATCTACGCACACTTTAACTTTTTCGTTCTTCTTCATCACGGGCACAATGTTGGTTACCCACTCAGGATAATCAGATACCTCGATGAAACCAACCTCTAGTAATTTTCTAACTTCTTCCTTAATATTCAACAAAACATTCGGTCTTTTAGCTTTTGCTTTTTAGGTTTGATATCCTCTCATGTAGGTAAGCGGTGAACCACGATTGATGGATCTAATCCAGGAATATCTTCATAAGACCACGCAAATACATCTCGGTATTTAGATAATAGTGCAGTCATTTCTGCCTTTTGTTCTTCTTTCAAATTCCCTCCAATTTTCAATGTTTTGGGGATATGATCAATCTTAACATTAACTATCTTAGTTGGCTCGTCAATTGAAATTCTACTCCTTTCATATCGTTGCCAGCTTTTTTGCATGTCACTGTAGTCATTGATATCATTCTCGTCAACTAACCTTGTAGGGCCAGAAATGATATCAATACTTCTGTCACCTATTTGCGCAAGGTATCCATAGCCTTTATTTGAAACATTGGATCTAAGCAAAAAGTATGTAAAGGAAAGAGTGTGAGTGTGAAAGAAGTGAAGAGAAAGAAGACTGATTCTTATATAGAAAAAATTCTTTTGAGTACAATGTTGTAGAACAATGGTAATTATTAAAAAAGTCTGTAAAATACTAAACCGTAATTCATCTTTTACCTTAGAGAAGACTTATTGCTATTCATAGGGATGGAGAACTAATTCTTTATATACTAAGACTTGTTGGATGGACCAATTGTTTTATTCATTTTGATACAATCTGTTACCTCTTATGCCCCTTGCTTGCATATTTCGTAGCTCATCCATTAGAGTTGGGATGTAACCTAGCCTATAAGTTCCAAACTGGCCTTCCTTGAACTTTAGCTGCTCATCTTTCTCTTAATAAGTAATCATGCACACCTCTTCAAACATTTGAAGCTCAAAGTCTTCTTACTCCTCAGTGCTAATATAGGACATGGCTGTTTCTTTATATATTTCGTAATCTTGGTCACCCAGAATCGTTATGACTTGACCATTTGAGATAAACTTAACCTTTTGATGTAAGCTTGAAGGTATAGCCCTTACTGAATGTATCCAAGGTCTTCCTCATAACAAGTTGAAGGTCCTTGGGAAATCCAAGACTTGGAATTGGATGTTGAAAATCCGTTGGCTAATATCAACCGGTAAGTCGATCTCCCCTATAATTTCTCTTCTAAACCAATCAAAAGCCCCAACTGTCTTCAAACTTAGCTTGATAGCAATTACATCGATGCCCAATAGATTTAGGGTGGCGAGAAGGCAGAAATTCAAGGATAATCCATTGTCGATGAGGACTCTTGTTGTGATGATGTTGTTTACCCTCACTATTATGAAGAGAGGCTTGGTGTGTTGGTTACCTTTTTCTCTCAGTTCCTCGACAAAGAAAGAAATCTGATCCATGGTAAAGATAGAGTTGGTGACAGACCCTATTCTTTCAACCCGTATTTTGTGAGGGATTTTGATTTTCCTTAATGTTTTGAACAAAGCTTCCCGATGCGGTTCTAATGCCATAAATAAACTCATGAGAGATATTTATGCTGGAGTCTTAGTGAGCTGATCCATTATTTTATATTCACTAGACTTGATTATTTTAGTGAAGGTAGACAATCCTTCTTTATTTTCAGTTGGTTTATTGTTTGGCCTTTTCAGCACAGTTTTCTTTTTTAGGTCCTCCCTTAGGTCGTAAATTCTACTAGAGTGGGTAATCCCTCCCATGAGTGACTCGATTGTCCTTGATTCACTGCTTAGTAGTTGAAAGGGGCAGTTTTATAATTTTCGGGGGCTATAGGCATGTGAAAGGTATACCTTTTGGTCTGTGGACTTTGCTTCTCCTCTTATTTGTAGAATCTGTAGACCTTGGGTTCTCGATTAGAATAGATCATGTTGATGGCAGGATCTGAGTCATCAAATATCATTTGCCTACGACTATGGGAGCCTCCACAAAGTTTAGCTAGACTATGCCTTTGTCAATTAAGTCTTGAATTTTGTTCCTTAATCTCCAGCACGAGTTAGTTGAATGGTTCACTTGCTTTAGATGATACTGACACCTTACATTGGGATAAAAAAATCTTCGCTTGTTTCATTGGGAGCCTTAGAATGGAGTAGATTATCCTTTCTTAGTTTTTAAAGTATCCGATTGAGTAGAACGGGTATTTTGGTGAATTGCCTTAGGGCCTTGCTAACTTACAGTTGGCTTTTAAACTGTTGTTAAGCTAACAGAGGATTTGTCTTGAAAGAGACTCAGGCGTTAGGTCTGGTATTCAAATTGACCATGCTAACAGTAGCTTCTCTAGACTTGCTGGTGGTAGGTTTAATAGAGGGTGGTCTTTTGTTTGATGGTTCTTATAGCTTGTTAGAGGAGACAACACTTTCAATCCAACACCCTGCTACTGCTGCTATTACTTCTGCAAAACTAAAAGAGGCTTCCCCGATCAGGTGAGAGAAATAGGGTCTCTTAAGAGTGTTGATAAAAGTCAAAGTTAACTCTTTCTCAGTCATGAGGATGAATATCCTTGCAGCTAGGGACCTCTACCTTTGGGCATATTCTTTAAAAGATTCATTGTGCCTCTTTCTCAAAGTAACTAAATCCATCATGATCGGTGCTACCTCAACATTGAACTTATATTGCTTATAAAATGCCCCAGCCAGCTTTTCTTATGTATTTACTTGATTCAGATCCAATTGGGTGTATCAGATCAAAGCCAGGCTAGTTAGGCTGTCTTGAAACGTTTGGACCATGAGTTGGTCATATTGTACATACTTGCCCATTTTGCATACGCAGAGCTTGATGTGCAATTTAGGGCATTCGGTCCCATTGTATTTCTCGAAGTCTAGTACTTTGAAGTTTTTTTGGAAGCTCCTATAGTCATAGGTAAAGAAGTATGTTATGCCAGCTTACTCGAAACCATCATACCCTTCAAGTATTTTTATTTTCTCAATGATTTGTTGAGTCAATCGCTTCTCAAGCTCTTTCAGTTTATCTTGATTAGCTTCAGGTTTTGGGTTGATCGGAAATGAATAAGTGTTTAGCTCGAAAGTTAGGTTGACCTTTGAATAGACCCCTTCTATCTCAAAGGATTTAAAGGCTTAGATGACTTTGGGGTAGGCTTCTTCTACTTCGGAGGATGGGGCTTCAACATTCTTTTCATATTGAGTTTTGGATTTTTCTTCATTTAATGGAGTCGTGGACTTAAGTAAGGCGATATTATCAGCAAGGAAGCTCAATTAATTAGCAATCTTTCCCACTATTCGCTCCAAAGAGCAGAACCTCAGCTCGATGAGATCAATGATTTCGGGGTTGTTAGTGTTGATGTTGTCATTTCCTTAGTTAGCCATTCTAGTTTGTGAACGAGTTCTAATAAGACTTCTTTAAAAGGTTTGATGCTTAGGAGCTATCTCGGTGCAATGCACGCGCGTGTTGCAAAAAATGTTGCATACCTTCTGTCCCCTATCTTCAATTAGGGCTAAGCCCTGTTTTCAAAATGTTGCAGACCAATTTTTGGTTTGCACTAATTATTCCTTTTTTTTTTTTTTACATAAGAATTAAATACTATAAAAAAAAAAAAATCTTATCTTAAATGTACGTTAAACTCTTATTATATACCTTTTCTTTTCAAAAGAAAAAGGCACTTGATGCGTGACACAAGTCAAACTCTAGACCTTTAGCTCAATGCAACGCCAATTCTAATTGCTTATCTATTAGGCCGTTAGCCTGTATTTTATCCATATGTATAATTAAATCTACTCTAGGCAAATCTTGTCCATTTGTACAATTAAATTGTACATAAGAATAAGGTTTACCTAGGCCAGATTTAAATCTAAGCCCAGACCCAATGTCCTTTTCTTATTTTATCTAAATTAAAGGTTTATTATTTTCTAAACTTCCTAAATCCTCTATTTTTCCATTTTTTGCATTTCTATTTTTTTTTTTGTTTTTCCTAAATTTTCTATTTTTTTAAAATTTCTTATTTTTTGGCTTTCTTAAGTTTTCTACTTTTTTTGTATTTTTCTACATTTCTTATTTTTTGGATTTTTTCTTATTTTTCTATTTGTTTGCATTTTTTTATAATTTAAGATTATTCTAAAATAAATAAATAAATAAGGGGGCAAAAATATGGTGTTTACAAGATTGAATCGAGTAAATACATACATAAAAAAGAAAGATAGAACTTCAAAAAAAGTACCATTGGCAATGTAAATTTAACTTTATGCTCTAAGAGATATGGAAGGAAAAAAAGAATAGAATCTTCAAAAAGAAATCTAATCCTCAATGGTATGCCTACACAAATGTGGCATTTAGGTTCTTTGTCATTAGATAGAGAAAAGTTGAAATTGTTATGGTTGTGTATACTAAAGTGAAGATGAGAATGGAAAAATCGGTGTGTCACTCTCTAAGGACCTAATGGCAGTGGCCGGTGAGACCTTAAAGATCAATTTCACCACTCTAGGGCTGTTAGTCCTTCCCATGTTAGAGCAACTACTGTTCTTAGCCATATTGGTGGCTAGGAAATTCCTTAATATGAACAATATAAAGCCTTATATTCCGGATTTCAAGATGGCATTTGAGCACTTTTGTATACATGCAGGAGGGAGAGCAGTTTTAGATGAGTTAGAGAAATATCTTGATCTAAGTGAGTGGCATATGGAACCATCAAGGATGACACTTTATAGGTTTGGGAACACATCTAGTAGCTCTTTATGGTATGAGCTAGCATATACTGGGGCCAAAGGAAGAGTTCAAAAGGGTGATGGGACTTGGCAGATCGCATTTGGTTCTGGATTTAAGTGCAATAGTGTTGTCTGGAGAGCACTTAAAGCCATTGATCCTTCTAAAGAAAAGAATCCATAGATGGATGAGATTGACAATTTCCCCGTTCATGTGCCAAAAGTGGCAACATTTAGAGCATAGACATTTGATAGTTTTCATGTGGCATTTTATCATCGGATGCATATTTATTTACTACATATATGATGTAACATGCATCAAATATGCATTTAAAAGATAAAATAACTTTATTAAAGTCATTACAGTTTAATAATATAAATACCGGTCACCCAATAGGATGTGCTATGTCTGAATTCTCCCTTTTCCAAGTTGTACTATGTAATGTTGTTGACAAAAGATAAAAATAAATTTATTATATATGCATTCATGAATGAAATATCATGTATACATAAGTTATAAATTATTAGTTGCATGTGATTAAAAAGCTTTTAATGTGAAATGAATTGGAAACATGTATTTATATATTTTACTATAAAATTAAAAAATCAGTTATTTTCTTTCCAAAAATTCTCTATGCTTTTTTATTTTATTTTATGGTTAAGAAAAAGAACGTGATTTGAACTAAGAATTTCATTATATCGGGAAAGATGGTCTATCTTTAAATATAAACAAGAAAGAATCAAGAATTTAAGATGTCAAGAAGACATGTCTCAAGAAATGATTCAATGGATAATATAAGACATATAATATAAAAAGAAATCTAAATAAATGAATTTAGGTTCTTGGTCATGAGATAGAGAAAAGTTGAAATTGTCAAAGGTGTAACTTAGGAGCCACTAAAGGAAAATTAGATAAAGTAGAATTGTGATGGAACTTTTGAAGAAGAAACTATAGGGGTTGGAGTAAGGGAATTTCTAAGAAACAACAAGGGAGAATGCTTAAGCGGATTCATCAAGACAACTCAAGATCTTTCTCCTCTAGAAACGGAGATATAGGTTATCTACTAGTGTTTGAAATTAATAGAAGAAATGAATCTTAAAAATTTTGTTATTGAATTAGATTCAATGGAGGCAGTTCGATGAGTTGTTAAATAGGATGATAACATGCAAACAAATTCTAACATTTTTAATCAAAGTTGGCTGTTGCACTAGAAGAGACTTGATGTTAGGATTGCCTGGATATGTAGAGAGATGAATGAGTTTGCCCATATTTTGGCTAACAATGCTGCTTAAACTGCTATAGATGAAGTTTTTAGTCATCACCCTTCCCTTGCCTTTTAAATAGTAGTTAAAAAAAAAAGAGAGAATTGTTTGGATCTATGACCCAAATTACTGAGACCTTTTAATATCTAGAGTTTTGTTTTTATGCTTGTTGCTGCTTTTTGCTTCTTGTTGTTGGAGAATGTAAGCAAGTATGTTATATGCAATAATATATTTTCAATTCATCGAAAAAAAAAACTTCAAATGTTTATTAACAACTAATTTATTTATAAAGTTAGCATATATTACAAAATATAAGTCAACATATATATAATTTATAAATTATAGTAATAAAAGACAAATAAACAAAATAATTTTTTTAGTTATAGGTAAAATACTTAAGGTTTATTTAATGGGTAGAAGCAGCTAGAACTTCTCTTCCCATGTAGAGATAAGGCTATTATATGCAGTTTTCTATGTTTAAGAAGAACTTAATGACTTGGCAAAAAGAAAAAAAAAAAGAAAATGGCTATTTAATTATTATTAACAATATTTTAGAGGGTGATTTTTGTTGCACTTTTTGTAAATGTCCATATATTGTATGCTGCAACAAAATTTAGCTTAGGATTTACCACCCCAAACATATATAAGACATATACCAGGTGTTTAAAATTACTATTGAGATCATATAACATTAGTTTATCTATATTTATATTGGTGGTTAAAAAATTAATAATCCCTTAATCTATTCTTTTTTATCTATTTTTAATTGTATATATTGGATTGAGCACATGGGATTTAGCTTAAAAGTGGTGGATTGCTGGTGATAAGCATAATAACAAGTAGAACTCTTTTAAGATTTCTTCATAACTAAAATGATATTTGGTGGAATAATCTTTATATTACAATTAATACATGGGAATAGATTAGAATGGGATAAAATGGAATAAAGTGGAATGGAATTGAACAAGCCGAAACAAAATTGTGATTCAACCTCTTTAAAGTTGAAATCAAAATTTCCCTTAAAATTGGAATTGGCTACTCCAGCTTTCTAAAGTGTACCCAAATATAAGGAAAGGGAATATGGCTAGAAATTGCGTTTTTATTATTGCCCATTATCGCATATTAAATGTAACATTAGTACTTCTAAGAAATTACCAATCAAAATTAACCTTACAAGAAAAGGCATAAAAAATGACTATTACATGTTTTAAAAAAAAAATCAAATAAATTGAAGAATATTAAATAGAAAAAAGAAATCATGTGGAATCTAAATATCGTATACTTTATGTTCTAAATTTTAGATGTTTAGTATATTTACTTTATAGAATTCTAATATCGATTTTGTGTACATTTCTAAGGAAATACATCATATAGTAATGCACTTCTATTCCATGTCAATATTAATTTCATTTTCGATAACCATCTTATAAACCAAGTTACTAGTTTTGATGAAGTAAAAAAAGGTTTACAAATTAAATGAGAATTGTTGTAAGAAAAATCACATATAAGGGTACTAAAATTATTTTCAATATTGCTTAATTTTAGGTTTCAATGTAACATGTCCATTGGGTAAAAAGCTATAGAAATGGCCAATGGAAGTAATCCTAAGGTACATCTATTACCTATATACTTTTCCTAGACACTCTATGCAATGCTTGGCTCTCCTAACCTCATTAAAGATGGCTAAATTTAGCTTAAAAAACACACATACAAAATTTAGAGAGATAAAGTAGAGAAAAAAAACTCTAAATAAGAACGAATTTACTCAAAATACTTTGATCATTACTGCCAAGAGGATCACCCCTATATATACAAAAGACTTACAAAATGAATGGTTGAGATTACATTAATCTAACAATTACAAATCATTCTTACTTACTACTATATTGGTTACACTTCACCTACCGTACCTATTAAAGTATGAGAATCTGGATATCTTTAAAATCTTCTATAGCATTCAAGTTCTAGAATCTTTTCTTGACTTGAACCTTGGCTTTTTACATAGGTAGACTTAGAGCATAAATAGGCTTGGAAGAACCTTTTAAATTTGGGCTTCTATTATAGGTTTGTGACATGAGCATAACTTGCTTACCGTCAATTTCTATATGTGAACATAAACGGAATTGTATATTATTAGGTTAAGCAGCAGTTAATGTTTAAAAGATGAAAGTTTTATGATTGATTGAAATAATAATTTTGTTTCTCTTTTATCGTTGCAAAGCCACCAAGATCTTTTAGAAATTAGCATAAATTATGTCTACATTTTTCTTCTATTGGTGATATTATATTTATTTTTTCTACACGCGCATCGTGCATGTAGTCTACTAGTACGTATTTATATGCATTAGTATGTAATGGCAAGTATAAATATCTTGAGACTTATGTGTAGATTGTATGTAATATAGTGGTGATACTATTTATTATTGCAACGATTCTTTAGTGCTCTCCTGGTGGTCTGGTAGCCATAGATAATGGTGTACTTGTAAGAAAGCCCTTAGTGCCATTGCTTGTAAGGACCTTTTGATATTTAAGTTAGCAAAGAGAGTATTTAAGGATGAAAATAGAGAGACTTAGGTGTATGTAACGAGTGCTCGAGAGAGGATCTTTGTACCTAAAGCTTCATGCTTTATTTATATGGCATGAAGCTTAACTATTAGAGCTATGTATAGGTTAGGGATTAGCTCTTACATGATATGGAATAAGGGCATGCTTGGTATAAGAAAGTACAACTCCTTTCTACCGATTTGGGAAAGGAGTCTGTCACATTAACATGTGTAGTCGTCATAGCCCTAATAGCTAGATCTTTAGGTTGTATGGTAGGTTATCATGTCGAATTTAATGAGGGAAAAGGAAGAAGATAGGCGAGTAATGTCTCATGGTATGCCCTTCAACCTAGGCATCGAACACCTAGCATGCTTGAGGATCGGAGGTTGGAGTGAGATCGTTAGACCACAGACTTACTTGTCTTAGGGTCTTGGGGCTTAAGACCGAAGAGTTAGGCATCCTGAGGATTTTACTGAGGGCTTATGGTTCCTTTTTTGGGTAAAGGTCAAAGGAATGCTTAAGGTCTTCCCGAGCCCATACACGAAAACTTGGCGCATCAATGGTCTGTTTGTGTTCCGGCTTAGGCTGGTCCATTCCTCTAGACCTAGGTGAGTTAACTTACCTAAAGGAAAACTAAGGCTTTGGTTCGAAAGGTGCTTGAGGGGTACCCAGCAGGCTTACTTAAGCCCTAGCCTCCAAAGCATAGGTTAAAAAGGCCTAACAACACTTATCTTCCCACTCTCCTTAACGTTGAGGTGATAAAGAAAGTAACTCAATCTATGCTCTAGAGGTCGAGGTTTGATATATTCTCAGTTAACTTTGAGAAGAAATGTTGGTAGATTTTGATGGGTTAGTAAGAGGAGAGGTATTATCAGATGCTTGCCAGCGCGATATGGCTATTGATGGAACTAATGCAACGCTTAGTCTTTTCCGAAGTATTCAATCTTTTCTTAGCGTAGTTATTGCACCTAGGGCGAAGTGAAGCGTTGGAGGTGATTAAAGCACCTTAGAAGTGGTACAGGCAATTGCATTAAATGACAATCCGTGTGTTGAGGTGATCTTAGTCATTAATGTCGGGTGATGACATGGAAATGGTCTAGCTATCCTTTGGTTACCTATATAAAGGCCTTACATCAAGCCTTCTCTCTTCATCCTTACTTGAAAATTATGATGAAGTTTAGCAAAAGTTTTCTTTAAGCTTCCCCAACTTAAGCCTTCCTTAATTGCCCCAAAGGCTTTAGCTTCTAATTTCCTTTTGTATACTATAGTCATCGAAGTAATGGTTAAGTTAATGGAGGTTAGGTTTACAGGATGAGCATATGTGTTCGAAGGATATTTCTACTTCTATAAGAGCATGCTATAGAATAGTGACCTAAGGGGTGTGACACCTTAGCCTTGGCCAAGGTGAGCCGCTGAGTAGTAATTGGGTGATGCACCTTAGCTACTCGAGTGAACCAACCACCTAGATGGGGCAATCGAGGAAGTAGAAGATATCTTAGAGACTTCCTTGAGCCATGGTAGTGCGAATATTACGGGAGCAGTTTGCATGTATGAGCTCACCTATGTAGGTGTTTGCATGTTGCCATAGTAAGTATTTAGGCATAGTTAATACGGATGCTTATGAGTATATGTGGGGTTGCAATCGAACTAGAATCTTCCTTAGGGGTTAGCTTAATATTTCAAATACAGCCATTGGCTATTGACCATTCTAATAAGTGAGGAGTTCATCTTAAAGTTGGGCGTCAAGCAGCATGATTAAGGAGGCCATTAGGTGATACAATTAAGTTAGAGTTGAGTGGAGATCTCTTAGGCTTCTTCGTTCCCTTTATAGATACCCCATTTTTGCCACCATTTTGTTTTAGGTTCTTTTCTTTTTAGGGCCAAGTTTATTGAATAATAAAAAAATACAAAAAAATTGAAAAAAAATGTTAAAAGTGTTTGAGTTAAGTCAGTCAGTCGATTGAGTTGGATTATCCAATAACAAAATATACATGTAATTTAATAAGTTTTAAGTCTTTAAACGTTGGGTTTCATTAGGAAAATATCCTTAAGTAGAGTTTAGTAAAATTTTGAATTCATGTCAATGGACTATTGTTCAATTTAAAATTTAAATTTCAAATATTTTTAACTGGACTAGTTAAAATAAGACCTAAGATTTATTATATTTGAAAATAGTGTTAAAAATCTTTAGTATGTGTATTTTAGGCTATACAAATAGATTAGGGTCATTTTAAAATAATTTGGGTCGAATTAGGCTTAAGCTTGAAAAGCCAAAACAAAGTTGGACTTAATAAAAGATCTTTAAATTAGAGTGGGTTGTATAAATATAGGCACGTTCAGTGCATGGAATTGGAATTCTATTCCCTCTTTATTTTGCCATCACCATGTTTACTTGCTTTTTTGTCATGGAATCGTAATTTCATAGGAATCTCTATTATTTAAAATCAAGTAATAAGAATTTCTTAATTCAACCAAGGAATTATGATTCCTTACCATTACCACTACCGTCATTGCTGCCGCTACCACCACCATCACCATCGCCACCACCACCACTACTGTTAACGTCGCCACAGCCACAGCCACCACCGCTACTATCACCGCAGTCGCCACCGTCCCTACTACTACTGACTATCGTAACCACCTCCACCATTATTATTGTCGCCACCATTACCATTGCCACCGTAATTACCAACGTCTCCAACTACCACCACCTATTACTTTAGAATTAGTTGAGAAAAAAAAATGGATCGAAAATAATTTAATCATTAAAGTTATATTATATGTCTATTCCTAAATTATTTATAAATCCAACTAAGCAAAGTAATATGTATTACATCCTTATTCCATTCCTTACGAAATTCCAATTCCAATTCCATTCCCTCCTCATTTTATTCTATGAACTAAACGTGTTGTACATGAGAAGGCTTAGGTGAGTAGGCAAGAGACATGGACTTAAGTTTGAATGCAATAAGAAGTCATAAGTTCAATTCTTATAAAGGGCTAAATTTTTTGCACACTCTTAAGTCGTGTGCAGTGCATGTGACAAGCCCACCTTCTTCTTCCTTAGTTTGTACCAAGGTTAGGTATGAAAAAATACTCGATATCTTAAAATCAAGCTTTAATTTTATCAAATCTTCTTAATTTTTTTTTTTTTGCGGATTTGAAAAAAATCTTAACAAATCATTAATACAAATCCCAAATTTAATAAAGATTTAGAAGGATATATATATATATTCATAAAAGATTTGATTAGAAAATTTGATCAAAGCTTTATCTTCAAATCGATTTAATGTGATATGAAATGAACCAAGAAGATTCGAAGGGTTAATCCTATAAAACTGAAATCAAATAAAGAAAATAGGGGAAGCATTGTACAGTAATTCCATTGACCACTCCCAATCTTCATCATTCTCACCCCACCTCAATCTTCCTTCAACAACACCTAGCTGACAATAAACATAGACATCACAGACCCCAATGCTCATCCTCAATCCGCACAGTAGCCAAGACTCAATACGCAATCGGGAACTAATTGCATCCCATCCTCCTTCAACAATCTTGAGCAACCCCTTCTTTATCATGCTATAGCAAACACAATAACAATCACCATTTGCATCCCCATTGTCGACTACTAACCCATAGCAACGTAACTTAAAACACCTAACCACATATGCCATCTACAGTCATACGACAACCAACCACAACAACTTAAGCTCCACTTATTAGCCACCACTTTTAGCCCCATCCATGGTCAATAGCAACTCCACTCTCACCTGTCACCAACGATCTACCCACGACCATTACCCACACAACCCTAGACAACTCGATAGAACCTACCATACTACAGTGACCCTAAGGCAACCCTTTCTCTCTAACCTACTTCATCCACACGCGAGCTCATACCTATATGCCTATACGATCAACTCCTCCATGCCTAAGAAATTCAAACTACCCTAGTCACTCATTTGGGGTACGTTCTATGTTGCAAGAATGTTTTGATATCATAACATTAAGGCTTTTCATCACATGAACTTTCCATTACCAAACAGAAAGCGGGCTTTTCTTTAACTTCAATCCTAAGCGACTGAATCTTTACTCCTCCCAATATCTAGATCATGGATGCTAAGGTAGCTGGAGCATCAACAAATTGGTTTTGAACCTTTGGTACATACATAAATGTAATCTTTTCGAACTTGGCTATCAACTTAGCCAAGTGTTGGTGGTAAGGTACTAATTTGGGGTCTTTCGTCTTATACTCACCTCGAACTTGGCTTAAAATCAATGAGGAATCTCCATACACCTCTAATTCCCGTATCTCCTTAAACAATGCAATCTTGACTCCTAAAATACACGCCTCATATTTTACAATATTATTAGTACATAGGAAAGCCAATCTCACAGCCATTGGAAATCGTGTCCCTTTAGGAGACATTAGAATTGCCCCAACTTCACATCCGAACACATTAGCTGCTCCGTCAAAGAACATTTTTCATCCTGAGGGCTTCTTAACTACTTCACTATCAAAACCACTTTCTACCGCCAAGATGTTTTCATCAAGAAACTCGACTCGTGCTTCTTGAAGGGTATCCTTGGAGGGGTTCTCCGCTAACTGATCCGCTAAGGCCTGCCCCTTGACCGAGCTTTGGCTTACATACTTGATGTTAAATTCTGTTAGCAACATTTGCTACATCGAAACTCTACTAATGAGAGTTGATTTTTCTGCTAAATACTTCAAGGGGTCATGTTATGTTATTAACTCGATTTGGTAATAAAGTGTATTGTCTGAGTCGATGCATGACCCAAATCAATGCACAATAGGTTCTTTCAACTTCCGAGTATTTTTGCTCTCCTTCTATGAACTTCTTGCTCAAATAATAAATGGCTCGCTCCTTACCTTCTTCATTCTTCTGACTAAGCATGGACCTTATGGATTCAGGCAATATGGTTAGGTATAAGAACAATGGCTTTCCAGGCTTTGGAGCCACCAATGCTGGTAGATTCATAAGGTATTCTTTAATTTTTGTGAAAGCCTCTTTGTATTCCTCATCCCAATTGATCTTAGCATTCTTTTTCAATAGCTTGAATAGAAGGCGACATTTGTCTGTTAGCCGAGATATGAATTGAACTATATAATTCAAACGACCCAATAACCTTTATACTTCCTTAAGTGTACGTGGAGGCATGTCAATTATAGCCTTGGCTTTATTAGGATCGACTTCAATACCCCTTTGACTAATTATAAAATCTAATAATTTTCTTGACTTCGCTCCAAAAGTATACTTCTCTAGGTTTAACTTCAACTAGAACTTCTTCAATTTGTTAAACAGCTTCTTTAGATTTTCTAAGTGATCTTCCTTTTCCCTTGATTTTATAATCATATCATCGACATACACTTCTATCTCTTTGTGCATCATATCATGAAAGATCACAACCATGGCCCTCTAATATGTTGCCTTTGCATTATCGAGCCCAAACGGTATCACTTTATAGCAAAACGTACCTTAAGTTGTAACAAAAGTCGTCTTAGTCTTATCCTCTTCAAACATCCAGATCTGATTGTATCTCGAAAAACCATCCATGAATGAGAATAAATTATTTCCGGCCGTATTATCCACCAAGATATCAATGTGAGGTAGTGGAAAGTTATCTTTTGGTATTACCTGGTTAAGATCCTGAAAGTTTACACACACTCTAACCTTCCCATTCTTCTTCATCATTGGAACAATATTGGCTACCCATTCCGAGTAATCGGACACCTCAATGAATCCAACTTCCAGTAGTTTCTTAACCTCCTCCTTGATTTTTAACAAGACATCGGGTCGAAATCTCCTTAACTTTTGCTTTTTTCGCTTGGCATCTTCTTGTATGGGTAAACGGTGGACCACAATTGACGGGTCCAACCCTAGCATATCCGTATACAACTAAGCAAACACGTCTTGATATTCGGCCAACAATGTAATCATTTCTGTTTTTTGTTTCCCTTTTAGACTCCCTCCGATTTTTAGATTCTTGGGATTATTTTCATCCTCTACATTGATTGTTTCAATCAATTCATCGATAGTAATTCTACTCAGTTCATGTTTTTGCCATTCCTCTTGTATATTATTGTGGTCATCAACATCGTTCCCGACGACTAACCTAGTAGGGTTGGATGCGATATCAATATTGATATTCTCATTTTCTACTTACACGAGGTATTCTTGGTTTTTGCTTAGTTCTTAGATCTGGGCAAAGCGCATAAGGAAAAATGTATGTAAGTAAAAGAGAACTGAAACATAACAAAGGAAAGAAATGAACTAATGATTTTATTGAATGAATAGAAGTGAATCACAAATGAGATAAAGACCTAACTAATATTTTTTGAACGAAAGGTTTAACGATACATTTGGAACGATGACTATTGAAAATAAAAATTCAAAAAATACTGGCTAAAGGTTACCATTTACCTTATGGAAGACCTGTTGCCTTTTGCCAGGATGGAGAACCGGTTATTCAAATGGTGCTGGGACTTAGGCGAGCTTGTTGATCCTTCATTGGCAAATTCTAAGGCTTAAGTCTCTACCTGTATGAATGTCTTAGCTAGCGGCAGAAAGGTCATCGGGGCATGGTATAATCAGTCACCACTCTTGCCCCTCGCTTATTTCTTTTGGAATTCTTTTGCCAGGGTGGGGTTATAGCCAAGGTCGTAGGTGCCGATCTGGCTTTCCTTGAATTCTATTCTTCTATCTTCTTCTCTCTTGAGACCAGTAGTCATGCTTACTTCTTCAAACATCTGTAAGCCTAACTCTTCTTGCCCTTTACTTCCTATGTAGGGTATGGCTGTTTCCTTGTAAATTTCATAATCTTGATCTCCCAGAATTGTAATCACTTGGCCATTTGATATAAACTTCAGCTTTTGGTGTAAGCTCGAAGGTATGGCCCCTGCGGTGTGAATCTAAGGTCTTCCCAAGAGTAAATTGAAAGAGCTTCGAATATCCATGACCTGGAATCGAATGGTGAAGTGTTGAAGGCCAATACTTACAAATAAATCCATCTCCCCTATAATCTCTCTTTTGGAACCATTAAAGGCCCTAACCATTGTGGAAGAAGGCCTAATTGTAGACGTGTCGATGCTTAGCAAATCCAAGGTGGTGAGTGGACAAACGTTTAGTGATGATCCGTTGTCAATGAGTACTCTGGTAATGATTATATCGTTACTCCTTACCATGATAAAGAGTGGTTTCGTATACTTGTTCCCTTCTTTACCTAATTCTTCAATTGAAAAAGAAATTTAATCCATGGCAAGGATGAAATTAGTGATTGGTCCCATCTTTTTAGTTGGAATTTCACAAGGGACCTTCACTTCCTTTAAAGTGCAAAACAAAGCTTCCCTGTGTAGTTCGGATGTGATCAACAAGCTCATCAATGATATTTTGGCAGGAGTCTTACTGAGTTGGTCCATGTTCTTATACTCACTCAACTTGATCATCTTAGTAAAAGCCAATAGCCCTTCAACATATTCGGTTGTCGTTTTATCATTCGATTCCCCCAGTACGACCTTCCTCTCATGCTCTTCTCTTAAGTGGTAAATCCTTCCTGATCGGGTAATCCCCCTTACCAGAGGACCAGGTTTCTCCTAATTTACTACGTGATAGTTAAATGGGGTAGCTTTGTAATTTTCTGGTGCCAATGGTACGTAAAATGTGTACCTCTTCGCTTTTGAAGCCTACTCGCTAGTATAGAACTTAAAAACCTTAGGCTTCTTATCTGAACTAATGACATTGATGGTACAGTCATAAAAAATCATACCCATCGTCGACCTGTGGTTAGGTAGGGAATTATTGTTAACATTAGGAGCTGGGGCTTCTACAAAATCTAATTGTACCGTCCCTTCATCTATTAAGTCTTGAATTTTGTTCTTTAGTCTCCAGCACACATAAATCCAATGCCCTACCTGCCCATAATGATATTCACACTTTACTGTAGGATCAAAGATTCTCGACTAGTACTGGTCACTAAAAAGTTTGTACTGTATCAAACTTCTCTTGGTAAATTGTCTAAAGATCTTGTTAGCCTGAGGTTAGTCCCTAAACTGTTATTGAGTCGAAGGAGGATTCATTTTGAAGGTAGCTTAAGCGTTTGATCTGGCATTTGAATTTACCACGCTGATCGTGGGTTCTTTAGGCTTGTTGCCCACTAGTCAAGGACCAGAAGATGAATCCAGTGGCTTTCTATCTGTTAGCTCTTGAAGCTTGCTAGAAGAGACAGCGCTTTCAATCCTGTACCTTACTACTACCACTTCAGCAAAATTAGACAAGGCTTGCCCGATGAGATGGGAGATATAAGGCCTTTCCAAGGTGTTAACGAAAGCTGAAGTGAGCTCCTTCTCGATAGTAGGAGTAGATATCCTCGTAGCTAAGGACCTCCATCTTTGAGCATACTCCTTGAATGATTCACTATTTTTCTTGTGCAAAGTGACCAAATCCATCATGGTCAGAGCTATTTCTACATTGAACATATATTGGTCATAAAATGCTCTAGCAAGTTTCTCCCATGTATTTATCTGGTTTAGATCGAGCATGGCATACTAAGTTAAGGTTAACCCTGTCAAACTATCTTGGAACGTCTGTACCATAAGTGAATCATACTGGACGTATTTACCCATCTTCCTGATGTACAACTTGGTATGAAGCTTGGGGTAGCCCATCCTGTTATACTTTTCAAATTTTGGTACCTTAAATTTCTCAGGGTATGCTCTGATGTCATATGTAGAAAACTCAGTGATCCCTGCCTGTTCAAATCCATCATACCCTGCCAATGATTTCATCTTCTCAGCTATTTGTTGCATTAGTTTCTTTTCTAATTCTTTCAAGCTGTCTATGCTAGGCCCTTGGTTAGCTGGTTTCAAAGCCACATACATGTCAGGTTCGAAGGTTGGATTGACTTTCGTATAGACTCCTTCTGACTCAAATGAGTCTTTTGGATATTCATGCTCTGCTTCAGGAGCCTGCGTATTCTTCCCATAATGGGCCTTGGAGCTTTCTTCATTAACCATGCTGTGGCTTGTAGCAAAGCGATGCTATCTGCTAAGAAGCTCATTTGTTCTGCCATCTTCTCCATAGCCCTTTCTACGGAACGGAATCTCAGCTCAGATGGATCATTAATCTCGGGTTCTCTATCATCTCCTTGAGTGGTGGCCATCCAGGTTTGGGAACATGTTCTAATCAAACTTCTCTAAAAGACTTGACGTTTGGGAACTATCTTGAGATTTTACCTGATTTTGACTCAATAAAGGGTTAGCATATGTACATTTTTCTAAGAAAAGGTTATTAAATAATACGAATGTAGGATGCATGGCACACGAATATAATGAAAATTAAGTATTGGCAAGAGACCTTTGATGTGGCAAAACCTAACTAATTTTTATTAATTTTTGCAATTGTGAAGCTTTACATCACTTATTCTGTTTGAAAAAGGAATCCTAAAGCATAAAATATTAAAAGAGCCTAGAATCTAAATTCTAATCTTCCTATGGCTAGTGAGCTCGTCTTGAGTCTTCTTCCTCTTTTAGATCTTCGAAGCCTCCTCTTCCTTGCCCTTGGTCTTCTTCAATTGTGCTTCCAATGCCTTTATCTTTTGGTGATACTCCTCGCAATGATTCTCTAACTCCTACTTTCTTTTACTTGTTTTCTCGGGTTCAACTTTGATTTGGACTTCTTCCTTTTCCTTTGTCTTTTGCATATCTTTGAGCTTCTTTAGTTGGCGATAAAGCAGTCTTTTGGTTGTCTGGCTCTTGCCTACTATCCCCTTAGTGGTAGGGGTAGTCTTTCTTGTGCACCAAAGAGCTCAGATGCTTAGGAGTTTAGCCACTTTGTCAGCCATTAACATGCTAGGGTTATGAAAGTCCAATGAGATGACTTCTAATGATGGCCTGGGGATCATGTCTTCAATGAGTCCATTGGCTGGGACGTATCCGGTGTAGAGGTTGAAGCAAATTAGGGGGTACCGTTTTGAAATCTTCACATTTTCTTATCATTTCCTTGCTTGCAAACCACTTAGGCGTCAACAATAACTCTTTTGCTTTCATACTCTGAAAGTATTAGACCTAGTAACGGGTAACTATATTTTCTAGCAACTCAATTCTTTCTTAAAATACTTGATGAGATCATATTGTTGGGTAAACTTAGCCCAATTGAAATCGAGTCGGTAACTTCTCATGTAGCTAATGAACCAAACTATAAGTAGGCCCATATTGGTTTTCAAATCTCCTCCTTTCTTCTTTTTGAGATGATTCAGTGACTGGATTTGCTCAGCCAGGAGGGCCAAGACATATGATTTCCTTTTAAGAAATTGGGTTACCATTTCTACAACTCTAAAGTGGACCCGGCGTCTATCATTAGGGAACAAAATAGCATTGAAGACCACTAAGATAAAAGCGTTAACTCGGTATCGGTGCCATGCTTCCAAGTTTGCACAAAAAACCTCCCGTTTGTCTCTATGCTTCAATTCAATAGAAAACCAATCCACAACATCCTCTAATCGAATGGTCCTTCCTTGATTTAGAACCCGGTTTATCTTAGTTTTCTTGATTCCTAACAACTTGCTGAAGATCTTTGGTGTCACAGCTTCTAAGTTTGAGACATAAACCTCATCTGTGATAGCAAGGGCCCACAACAATTGGGAGTACTTTTCTAAGGTTGGGCTTAGTTGATGTGGGCCCAAATAGAAACTGACGGATTTGGGCTCCCATAAATGGACTAAGGCCTACATTAAAGTGATGTTCATGGGGATCTTCTGTAAGGAGAGGATGGGTCCAATTTTATTCTTAATAAACTCTTACTTATCTGGGTTGAAGAGTTGGAACTACATTTGAAGTAGTCTCTGAGGCCAGTGTAGTGAGTGGACATGAATTTCTTCAAAAGGCTCTTGACTCAATCTAGCCATGCTTAAAAAAAATCAAAATTGCAATTACAAACTATTCTAAACTTTACACAGAATCATTACAAATTATTTACAGGGAAATATTATAACTATAACTTCACAATTGCCCTTATTGGTTTAGGTCTGTTACATCATGGGTTCTTGTGATTTTTTGAAAAAAGTTTTTGTGTAATGCAAAGGGTGGGTTCTAAAAGTCTTCAAGTTCTATAACCACCACGTTTTTCCAAAGCAATGATTTTGTGGTCGCATTTGAACTTGAGTAGAGTAGCCTGATCAGCCCCGGAAGGTGGTTTTCTCATAACATCCGAAGCTTATATAATGGTCGTCCTCTTAAGGTTCTAAGATAGCCTGGTTCTGATCATATCTACCAAACCCAAACCGATCCCCTTAAATAAACTGCAACAAAAAGATATTATTACAAAAAGGAAATGAAATAAAATAAATAAATAAAAAATAACCAACTCAAGTTTTTTTTTTATTATTTCTTTTTTTTTTTTGAAAAATAATCTTAATTTCAATAAATTTTAGTGGCTAGCCCTTTTGACGGTCGTCCTCGATGAAGTTGTTAAATTATCGAGCCTAAATTTTTTGTTTCTTTCATTTTAATTTGATTTTCCACTTTCTGATTAATACTAAATTTTAACCTATTTAATATTAATCCTTGATTAGAAAAACTAGAAAATTCTAGTTTTTTATTTAGAAAAATTTTTGGAGTTACTACTCGACCAAAGTCGAGAAAAAGAGAAATCGTAATCAATTGGGTGGATCGATCAATCGATTACGATTTAGCTATCGGTCTTTTATTTCAATTTAATATAAACTAGAGGATTCTAAATCCGGGAGTTAACCTATTAAATCCTAACGGATACTACTATTTATTTACCGAAATTATGATTATTCTTCTATATTATCTTCTTTTTTTTTAATATCTTTGAGAAAAGGAAACAAAAACCAAAAGAAAAAAGAACCTAAGTTTCTATAGATTTTATCGTTGCCCCAAATGTGTCTACGTACCTACTAGCTAGAATCAGGCAATTGTAGTTCTTTCCGAAAACTTTAGTGCATTAGTTGATTTTAATTTTTAAAAACCAACCGAGTTTATGTTTTAATTAATTTGGTTTATTTTTAAAAAAAATCTAAAGGGTCCCAACTCGTAAGTGATCAAAAGACTCTCTAAAATATTATAATCTTCTTGTGAAAAGTTTCTTTTTGGTTAATTTTTATTTCTAAAAATAATTTTCTATGTGAGGATTTCTAAAAAAAACCTATTCCTAAAAAAATGCTAAGCTTATATATATCTATACCTATATTTCTACTGTTAATAACTATCCACCTAAATTATTAAAATCGTATAATACACTTCACATAGAAGACAACTAAAAATTTTCCTAAAACTAATATATTCATATTCGTCTATACTATATTAAATAACTAAAGATCTAGGTAATAATTATAATAGTAAATAGATGAATAATTAATAAAAAGAATCAACTAGGCCCGAACCTGATTGTTGTTCTTGTTGTAGTTGCTGCACAGTGTTGGTTAGAAGGGATTGAAGACAACTATTGCGCGTGTGAAGCTAACTTGGCGCTAAAGCGTTCGGTCGTGATTTTAGGCCATTCGAAGTATAGTGCAATCAAGGAGTAGCTGTTGTCTTGCACGTGAACAAGTTTGGCCAGTGGCGATGGACGGCGTAACGGTGGGTAGAGCAGCAGTGTTGCTGTGTGTGCACTACTGCATGCGAAGTAGGCATTGTTGCCACTGCTGGAGTGTGCCGCAGTGAGCGTGAAGCGTACGTTGATCGTGAACGTGCGTGCTAATTGCGTGTGCAGTAGTGATTGCGAATAAGTTGCGCGGCCTGAATCTAAGTGGTGCAGTTATAGTGCATGCTGTTCGTGGGTATGAAGACTCTGAGTGCTGCGATTGTTCGTGTTGGTTGGTAGCTCAGCAAGTTGACGGTAGAGTTAGGTTTACTGTTCATGTGATATTAAACAAGGGGTTAGAGTGATTTTGATGCTATTGTTCTATGGAGTTTCGTTTGGAGTATAGATGTGAGGCACGTTGGGATTGTGTGCTAAATTGTTGTTGCTATGCTCTGTCTTAGTGGCTACGTGGCGAAGAGAGGGTCAGACAAGGATAGGCGTTGCGTCGGTATTCGGCAATGGACAGTGTGTGGCGATGGTGTTTGAGCGAAAGGAATGGCTGGTTGTGTGTTGTGTTCCAGGCATGTACAATGAATAGTATGGATGCTGAAATTAAGATGGATTCAAGCCGAAGAACTCTCCTCTCGTTTTAGCGTATGTGTGTATTTATAAATTCAAACCAAATCATATTGAATCATATCTATTATATCTAATTTGATAAAAATTAAATTAGATTCTAATTATTTACATTAATTCAAATCTGATTTAATAAAATCAAACTAGATTCGAATATTCTCTAACGATTCAAATCCGAACGAAAAAGATTTAATTAAATGTGATCCTGATTGTTCAACTCGTTTTTTTGTAAAATATAAAAAATACATAAGTATTTTGCGAGATTCGAACTTGTAACCTCAAATTAACTCTATATCAAATACTCCAATACTTACCCATTAAACTGTTGGCCTATGTCTTAATTTTTAGTATAATTGAATTGTACTTAAATATGCAACTTTCTAAAATAATTATTTGAACTAAGCTAAAACTAAAACTATTTGTCCTTAAAATAATTTACTTCCTAAAAATTCTTTGTAATATTTTCTTTTCTCATTTTTGTATTTTTCATCATTTTTCAAAATTTTATTATTTTTTACTTAAGACCCTATCCAAAACTGTAACGATTAGGTGCAAAAATCGAGTGTCTACAATTTTATAATTTTTGCATATTTAGAAAATAGAATCGCATTTTTAAGAACGTTTGCATCCTTTTAGAAAATTTCATCTCTTTAGTAAAAATTGCATTCTTAAGGCTAATGCATCTTTTCTACAGTTATCATATCATCAAATAAATTTTCAATAATTAGGTATATTTTATGTGATTTAGACATATTTTATATGGTTTAAATATCTTTTCCATGGTTTAGGTATTTTAGGCATATTTTTCATACTAATTACATATTTTATGAAAAATTGCATTTAAGTACTTTTAGATTTTTTTGGAAAAAAATTTTATCACATAGAAAATGTTTTTCTCTAAATAAAAATTTGAATTTAGTTTTTTTTTTTAAGTTAGGGTTTTCTAAAATTGGACAATAAAAATTAGTTTTTTATTATTTTTCTTAATAAAAATAAATTGGTTAATAAACATAAACTTGATCCGTTTTCATGAATAAAATTTGTCAATCCACTAAATCTTTTATAGGAAAATGAAAACTACGGTCGATTTGATCTTGATAAGCGGGTACGTAAACACTTTTAAAGCAATCATAAAATTTGTAATACATTTTTTTTTAATTCGTAATAAAAAAATCATAAAAATCATTTTCATGAATTTTTCACTTTTTTGCATATTTTTTCATCTTTAGGAAAATCATAAAAATTAAGGCCTATTAATAAGTTTTTTTGTAATTTCCATATGGTAACGTTGTCTTGATAAGTTAGTCTCCAAGCTTAGTTATTTAGTTAATATTTTTTGAAAATTATTTTTTAGAAAATTTGCAGGCTAGTGACTTGGTTTGGGTTTTTCCATCGAAAAACTCTAATCTTATGTTTTTACTAGTTTTATTAGTTAGCAATTCTAAGTTATTTTTCAAAATAATTTTTAAAGAAAGATGTTTTTTTCCTTAATTTTATGTCGAATAACTTATATTAAGTGGGCTAGGATTTGTATAAAATAAATTAAGAAAAATTGAAATAGAGCTCGACACCCTTTATTATAGTTGTAGGCAACCAGTCTTGCTCTCCCTGTATTTTTATAATTAGAAAAATATAAAGAAAAGGGTTATAAGTCAAAAATAAAATTACAAAATTACAAAAAAAAAGAAAAAAAAATTAAAAACTTGAGAAAAACAAAAAAAATAAAAGATTAAAAAAATTGAAATTTACAAAAGCTAGAAAATAAAAATTATTAGGATAGATTAAAATAATAAAGGGTTTGGTTACTTTAGGAACAACTTGGACCTTAGCCAAATAATTCAAATTTAGCTTACGTCAGCTTAGTTGATGTACGTAATTTGCTTGCATTCATTAATAAGGTACGGGCTAATGGCCTATGTAAATGGAGTACACACATATGTAGAGGAGGTTTTAGATTCAATTCACCTAAGGTACGTAGTGCCCTTTTCATTTTCATTTATAAATGTAGATAGGCTTAGTTTACAATTGACTAACCATGTCTACTTTCCATCATTTTTGTTCCTTTTTCTTTTGTTTTCTTATGTGCGACTTGCTAGGACAACTCACTTTTTGAGCTCTTTTTTATCCCTCATTCTTTGCGATTTCACCATGGCACCTTTGTCATTTTCATTTCTATACATGAACATGTATTAGTTTACAATTGGCTAGTCATGTCCACTTTCACTCATTTTCCTTTGTTTTCTCACATGCTACTCTCTTGGATGGCTTACTTTTCGAGCTCTTTTTGATCTACTGGTGAAATCATGAAGTAGACTTAGGATGACAAAGTTTAGTATGAAAAACTTGTCTACATTCATGCATTTAATGGGTTAAATTGATCTTCAAAGATTGGGAAAAATCACAAATCCAAGATTTTAGCCCTCCATGGAATTTACAAACAATAGAGCTTTTTAACAAGAATTGAAGAGTTTCTTCTAATTGGTCTTTCTTTTGCTCATAGGCTTGGTAAAATAAGATATCCAACAAGCTCTTGTTGTTAATGAAGGTCTTCGGGACATTAAAGTATCCTATTTTGATATTGATCACGAGAGGGTTGATATTGGGTTTTCCATGCCTTCTTTGTCTACATTTGAGAAGGAGATAGTAGAATCTATTTTTGGCTTCTTAGCTTGAACAAATAGCACCTCGTGTTGTAGCTCAAAGGAATAGGACGTGTTTAATAATCCTGGTCCTCTAGTATGGTTTGGACTTATCCCCGTCTACCCCAATGCTGTATATTGTTGAGGTTGTTCGACTACTATGTTTATTGTTGTTGTTCTTCTTCTTCAATTTGATGACGTTTGAGTAGCTAGTGAATGTAGTTTTGCTCGTTGGTGATGAAATGGTTAATGAGGCCTTTGAGGACAAGGCCTTCAACGACATTCTTGAGGTAGCGGTACTTGTTGGTGTTGTAGCTACGCATACCATAATAATCACAAAACTTACTTGATGTTGCTACTTTAGGAGTTTCTCTAACTTGGGGAGGTTAGGGAAGCTATCCCCAAACCTTATAAAGGATTTTATCACGAAGGTGATTCAATGAGGTGTAGTTTGTGTAATCTGCGAACTTCTATTTCTGCCTCTCTTAGTGCTCTTTGGAAGGAGATGGGCAATCTTTTACTGAAGAGGCATGGTTGTAACCATCCCTCTCCAACTGTGTTGGATGGCATCTTCTTGAGTGACATAGTTCTTGGTCATTTGCATGAAGTCTTCGAAAGTTTCCAAATGATGGAGTGCAATGGCCTTGGAAAATTTACTATTGGGGTCCAAGCTATAGATGATAGCTTAGAGAGTAACCCCAATGTCAACCCTTGGGACCTGAAGCTTTTGTTCAGTCAAAGCACTTAAGGAAAGCTCGAAAGGTTTCATTAGGCCTTTGGCAAACAAGTCCTTATACAACACTTTGCTACTCAAAAGATGCTGTTGGAACTTGATTGTTAATTCATCGAAAGAGTTGATTAAGCCACCTTGTAGTTGGTTAAACCATAGCAATGTCGCCGTCGTTAATGTGCTTGAGAATGCCTCGAACATTATGGTGTCAGAAAATTTATGTAGGCTTATCATGGTGCAAAAGTGCACCAGGTGATCATCCAAATTGCCTAAGTTGTCATAAGTGTTGAGGTATTGAAGTCGAACACCTTGTGGAAGGGTTTCTTCGAGGATTATTAATGTGAATAGGCTCTTGCTGGTGGCTATCCCTAATACGCGGGCTAAGGATTCGATGCCCTTTTGCTCGTACATGCTATAGGTGCAGCTAATGTATTTATCGAGATCTTGTACATTCATCTCCTCCAGTAGCTTTTATGGTCGGCTTGAGGATATTTCTCTTTGTATCCTATTGGTGCTCGATAGCATACCCTACACTTGTGGCTTACCACGATTGGTGTTTAGTCTATCATGTAAGTCTTTGAAAGGATAGTTCTTAGATTACACGCATTCGCATAGGTGTATGAGGTTTACTGGAGGCATTGGTAAACGCTTATTACATCTACTTGGTCTACTCAATGAGCTAACAAAGAGATCCTTAAGGTTAGCTTTGCCCTTCAGCTTATGCAAGGCCACCAGTTCTTACCATAAGCTTACATTTTATTAGAGGGTTTTTTTGGTTAGCTTTTGTCAGCTGGTTAAACATAACCTTCATCTGGTTGAACTCTGAAGGTGGTTAAGTTGTTTGTGGTGCTAATGGTGTTGGTGACCACTCACCACTATCGTAGAGTGATGGTTGAGGATTTGTACTTTTACTCTTAACCATGTTATTAGGTTTGCATCAATGGTGGGAACCAAGTGGTGATAGCGTTTATCATTAGGGTAGTTCTCTAGTGCTCTCCTAATGATTTGGCAATCATAAATAATAGTAGACCTATAATAAAAGCCCTCTATGGTGTTATTAGTAAGGACCCTTCGATGCTTAAGTTAATAAGGAGTGTATTTGAGAATGAAAATAAAGAGACTTAGGTATATATAAGGAGTTCTTGGAAGAAGATCCTTGTACCTGAAACTTCATGCTTTATTTATATAGCATGAAGCTCACTTGCTGGAGTTACATGTAGGCCAAGGATTGGCTTGTGCATGATCTGGCATGGGGGTGTGCTCAATACGAGAAAGGACAACTCCTTTCTACCAATTGATGCATCTTGGGAAAGGAGTCAATCACATTAGTATGGATATCCATCAATGTCATAACTCCAGTAGCTAGATTCCTAGGCTATATAGTAAGCTGTCATGTAGCATTTAATAAGGGGAAAGGAAGAGGACGGGTTGAGTGATTTCATATAGTGTACCCTTTAACCCAAGCGTCAAGCACCCGGCATGCTCGAGGATCTAATGTTAGAGTGAGGTCCCTAAGTTGCGAACTTAGTTATCCCAAGGTCCTCAGAGCTCAAGACCAAGGATTCAACCATCTTGAGGGTTTTATTGAAGGCTTCTAGTTCCTTTTTTCTGTAGAGGTCAAAGGAGTGCTTGGGGTCATCCTAAACCTATTGTCGAGTCTGATTTTTCGGTTTTCTATTATTTAAAATTGATTTCTCATTTTCCAATTAATACTAAACCTTAACCCGTTTAATATTAATTCTTGACTAAAGAAATTGAGAAATTCCGGTTTTTTATTAAAAATAATTTTTTGAGTCACTACCCAACCGAAGTCGGGAAAAGAAAAAGAAACCGTAATCAATTAGGTGGATTGATTACGATTTAGCTACCGGTCTTTGATTTCAATTTTAATAAAGAACCAGAGGGTTCCGAATTCGGGAGCTAACTTATTAAACCTTAACGGGTACCACTATTTATTTACCGAAATTAGGATTATTTTTCTAATCATAATATTTAAAAAAAAATAAAAAATCAAAAGAAAAAAAAAAAACCTAATTCTCTACATATTTTATCGTTGCCCCGAAGGTGCCTACGTACCTGCTAGCCGAGATCAGATGATCGTGGTTCTTTCAAAAAAATTTCTTTAGTGTGTTGGTTGATTTTAATTTTGAAAACTGACTGAGTTTACGTGTTTAACTGATTTAGTTTATTAAAAAATAAATAAATAAATAAAGGGCCCTAACTCGTAAGTGATCAAAAGACTCCTTAAAACAGTATAATCTTTTTGTAAAAAATTTTCCTTTTGTTAATTTTTGTTTCTAAAAATAATTTCCTATATGAGAATTTCTAAAAAAAACTAATTCTAAAGGAATCCTAGACGAATGTATATATGTATATATATATATAGATATATATATAAATATGCATCTACACTATTTCTATTTAACAATTATCCTCCTAAGCGAATTAACAATGTCAGGGAATATACCTAATATAAAAGCTAATCTAATGTATGTATAATATTAAATAGCTGAAGATTTCTTAAACTAATGCAATAAACAAGGAACTAATAACATGATAATAAAAACAATAATAATCATAATCAAATAATAAGTAATAAATAAAAAAAAAAACTAACTATCTAACTAACGAAACTTACCTGATCATGTAACAAGGGGAGTGCTCGTGTTCATTTTCAGATCAGTGGGGTGTTGACCATTCACCAGTTGCCATCGTCGTGTTGTCATGCCTGTCGTAGTGGGCTACTAATCTGCTGCTGTGTGGAACGATGCGTGGAAGGATCTGGTGCTGCATGGAAGGATCTGCTGCTGCGTGGAACGATTATGGATTGCTGCTGTTCGTTAGAGGGTGGGGATTGTCGATAGTGTGTGGATCGCTGCTGCTGCTGTGGGGCTTCCGTTAGATTGAGGATGTGTGGTTAAATTGACATCCAACAGCGAGGATTGCGATTATTCGGATGCCGTTAAGCACGAGGAACGTGGCTTGCAATTGTCCGGATTTTGGATTAGCTTCGCAATTGTTGGACGTTCGATCAGCTTTGGATTGCTGGACGTTAAATCGGCTTATTGCATCAGGGGGCTAAGCGAATTGAAAAAGGATGGAGGCCGTCCGAACCTGTGGCATGGAATTGTCGTTGTTGCTTCGTGGCTGATCGTGGATGGGGACTTCGGAATTTGGAATTCGGATGGCGTCACGTTGCTTTCCTATTGACGAACGGATTTCCGTTGGATTTATATGAAGGAGCTTCATTGGCTTTGTCGAGGTCGGAATCGTTAATTTTGGAAATTGAACAGAATTGCTGACTTTGGAATTGTTGGACTTTAAACGTTTGGACGCTTTTTCTTCCAATGGACTTATGTCAGGGAACTTTGACTTGAATTTATGAATTGGAATTCGGTTCTAGAGACCCCCGATGTTGTTGTTCTTTTCTTTTATAAAGTCCTAAATCAAATCCTATCATATCTATTGTATCTGATTTAAACTAGATTCAAATCTTATTCAAATCTAATTTAACTAGACTCATATAATTTAATTAGATATGAAATTGATTTTCGTTTCGCTTTTGTAAAGTTAGAAAAACAAAGACATAGGTGCCTGCTGAGACTCGAACCCGTAATCTTCAACTAAATCCACCCAAGTACTCCGCTACTTATTCGTTAGGCTGTTGGTTTGTGTCTTGACATTCATTACAATTAAATTATATTTAAACTATCTGAATTTCTAAACTAAAAATTTTTAACTAAACTAAAATTAACACTAACATTAAACTAATTATTCCTAATATAAATTACTTCATAAAAATCTACAAAATCTTTATAATTTTTCCTTTTCTTATTTTTTTTTGTATTTTCATTATTTGTTAATTTTTGTTATCATTTTATATTAGGACCCTTTTTTGTAAAAAATAACAAATAAAAACCATGGAAGGGTAAAAATTAGGTGTCGACACCTATGTGTAGATACTTAGCACATTAATGGTTTGTTGAAAAGAGAATTAAGGCTTCAACCCAAGAGGTGCTTTGAGGGTACCAAGTAAGCCTAATTACTTGGGCTTGGGCCTCTATAGCATAGGCTAAAAAGGCCTATCAACATATAGTTTACGTTAAGATCATGTCATAAATCATATTCAATATATGTAATTAGAAAATTACTTATAATATGTTATTTCAATCGTTTGAAGATGTAGATTCCATTTATGCAATCACGTCTTGATTACAGAATGATTGTAGTAAGATGATATGTTCCATAACATTATAAAACTATTCATTTTGTTTTATGGTTATCTAAAAACTATATTAGTGTTTTTGAGTTTGTAAGAATACAATGGTATGTAATATGAATTTGTTTATAGAATTATACTTGAAAAGGCCCTTTTAACTTAATACATGACATTGTTCATATAAATAAGAGAATTGTAATGACTAGGAAAATTAAGAAAAATAAATTAATTTTAAGGAAAAGACACATTGGTAAATACATTAAGAGCGAGGGGTAGGATGGTCTTGATATAACTAAAAGATATCTACCTTTTGGTTTTTGAAACAATACACTATTATTGCTCTCTTCCCCTTCCTTCTTTTCCCCTACCGATGTATCTTTCATCCTCTTTCACCAAAAAATAAAAATAAAAAATAGTCTCTCTACCTTCAAAGCAAGAAGTCCTAAAAAAAAAAAATGAAAGTAAGTTAGAATTCTTATGGATTTCTTTTCCAGCTTTGTAGTTTAGGTATTCTCATATGAGTTTTAGGTAAAAAAGCATAAATTATTACCCTTGGAGAAGAAGAGCAATTTGAACACATTAAAGCATTATAGTGCTAAGTACAAAAGACAATGGATTTATTATGAATCTTTGGAAAATTTACTCACATAAATATGACTCTTGAAGGTTTTAGTGTCAGGAAGAGATAGTTAGAACAAGAACTGGTGTGAGAAGTAAAAAAGAATTAAGTAAGTTTCAAGAACCTTTAATCTAGCATCTTGTGTATTGGATTTTGCATAGTAAGAAGTTTAAGTGTTATGAAAGCATGTTACTGGTTATAAAATTATGTGTTGAAACAAGTTATGCAATTAGGTTGAAGGGAGGAAAAAAATACTTACTGATTTGCAGAATACGAGGTAGGAAGTGTCATGACCCTAAGGGAGATCTAATAAAATTGTTTAAAATTTTCATATTACGTGTGCACCCATAATACGAAAACTGCCTTGTAAGTTAAAGATTATAAGACTCTAATTAATTAATCACTAGGGTTTCCAATTTTTTTAATTTATTAACTTCGTATTATATAAATAACTAAGAATATCCAACATTATACCGTTTCTTAGAACCATAGAGAATCGGTATTCTTTACTAAACAATAAGATTAGGTAATGAAGTTCTAAAACTTAAATTTATGTATTCGGGATAAAAAAGGGAGGAGTTATATATATTTCCGCAGAACAAATCAATATCCCGACCCTTTTTTGTATTCTCTATTTATATATACATATATAAATAAAAAGTAAAACAAAAAATAAAAAGATTCGGAAAGTTATAAAATCTAAATATAATATTAATAATCACATGTAATAATTCAAACTAACTATATTGTCTATCTTCAAATTCTAACTTCTATGCATGTCACTATTGGTACTCATCACTCAGCTCTTAACTCACGCCAGATTTTCTAGCAACCTGCAAAAGAAAACTATTGGAGAGTAAGTTACAAGAGCTTAGTGAGATATCTCTCATGCTATACCAGCAAGTAAGTTATCAAATAATTTATTAACAAAAATATGAATGCATAAACAAGCAGTATGCTAAATAATACATATAATTGATTGGTGCTATATATAATATCGGATTTAACACTCTTTGAAGTAAGAGTTGGAGATATATTGGTACCAATCATAACCGGGTTCTAGTATCTAGGGTTTTTAACCATAAATTTAAATTTTGTATTTCACAAAATACATTATCATTTCAAAGAAATCCAATAATACACAAAATCCCAAGTCTAACGATAAGGCGGCATCGCATTCCACTTTCACGCCCTAAGCAGTATACTCTAGACACAACCCCTAGTCACCTACTATTAACATATCCATCATCAAGTAAACCCACAAGCTAAGGGTAGGGTTTTGTTATATCAATGTTCTTACACCATACTAATCAAATCATATAGGAATTCATCCTTATAAGGCCTTTCATTATTAACTGCATAAGGTGTTGGCTGGAACATTATATGCAATGTTTATGCTTATGTATGATTTATTTAATTTAAGTTAAGTCGTATGTAATTAAGTCAATTTATAAGGCGATCAACCAATATCAATAAACTATTCAATTGTGCAGTAATAAATCAAGTAACTAGTTATTCAACTATTATGTTTCAGAACATTTTACACAACACACGAGCAATATTCAGGTAAATGCATAACCCAAACCCTATGCATCAAGTTATTAATATTTACTTTAGGTGCACTAATTATAAGCATAAAATAAGTATAGAGTCATCAAAAGTACTCACTTAGTCATAGAGTCTATTAGTAGTCGCAATAGTTTACTTAGTAAGTCGGTATTTGTATTGGGATCACCTGACATTTAAGGAATACGAAAAGTAATAAGTATTTAAGTAAATTAACTAAACTATTTATATATTTAGTATTAACTACCTAAATTAGTTATCTATTCGTATAAAATCTCCAGTTTAAGCTTTTTTGTTAATCGCATATAACTTTTTCATTCTAGTTTTAATTTTTATGAACTTATAGTATATTTTTATCGTTTTCGAACATACTTTCTTATAACTAGATCCATTTTGAACATTGTAACTCGTATTTTTCATTATGGTCTAAAAATATTACAAATTTTATTATTTTGACTTAAATATTTATAAATTATTATTTTAAGCTTTTCTTTATAAATTTATGATTTAATAAATATCTAAATTTTATATTTTAGTAATTTTATTATTTTAAAGTCTATTTTATAACAATTTACTTATTACACTATTTTGTAAGGTTAAATACTTATTTAATTCACTTTTTACTACTTTAGTAATTTCCTATTTAGTTAATTATTTTATTATTATTACTAATTACGAATTTAATTATAAAAATAAAGTGCTAATGTGGCAACTTCATATTTTTCCAATTTTTCCTATTTTGTAACTTTATTTAATATTTATACATATATATCTATTATTACAATTTATTAAATTTTGTAAATTAACCTTAATTTCTTTCTCAATACTCATGGCATACATATATATAAATATATGTATTATGTTACTTTATTTAATAATTTAGTACTTGAGTATATTGTATATCTACTATTTAGGTATATACATGTACTGTACTATACAATACTACTAATATATGTATTTTTATACTTATATATACATTTGTATATTTTTGTTTCCTTATCTTATTTATACATAAATACATATGTAAATTACTAATATAACTAGCATATAAGTGCAGTAACTTAATTATACTATATGCTATACATATACATGTAGTTGAATGCCCATACATACATACATATATATATATATATAAGGAAATGAAAATAAATACATATACATACCATATACGCATATATGTACATATAATTATATACCTAAATATTCATATACATATATGAACACATGTACATAATAAAAAACCAACTTTATATATCATCTAAATACATGTTCAAATGGCTTTATTACAAAGGAAAAGAAAATACAAATGAACCATGTTACATCTTCCTAAAATACATGTAATTTCTTAAAATATACATATATAACAAAAGTATACATAAAATAATAAAATAAATACATTAAAATTGTTACTTAACTACTTCTTTTATGCCTTGAAAAGTGATTGACTTAGAGCTTTTCTTCTTCTTCTCCACTTCGTAGAATCAAAAGAAAAGGAAATAAAAGAAGAACATAGGAAATGGAGGAAGGGATTCACGGTTTGGAGAGTGGATATGTATATGTTCTATTATGTTTTTGGTTCCTTGGAAGTAAAAAGAAAAACAAAAATACAAAGTGCAACACACTCCAACCGTAAGTCAATGGAGAAAAGAAAAGAAAAAAAAAAACTAAATAAGAGAAAGAGAAAGAAAAGCAAAGGAAGATATGATACATTTGATTTGGCAATTTTCTTATCAACTTAATCTTAAGACATACAAATTAAGCACGTAAGCTGCTAAATTTCTTTTGAAACAAAAAACGTGGAATGAAAAAAATAAAGAAGAAAAAGGAAAAGCAAAAGGAAAAAGGGAAAAAGGAAAAGGAAACTAAGAATTATGGAATTAACTTTTCTAAATGTAAAATTATAGAACTAACAATAATTATGAAATAATATTCATAATTTTATTAATTAAAGTGTTACTCATTACGTTTATAAATATTTGAGAGTTAATTTAACTCATTTGTTAACGATTTTACGTGATTATGCGTGTTAATCGATACCCATATTTGATTAGGGTTTTAATACTTTTAAGGTGCATTTATACGTTTTATAAGTTTAAGTCTATGGTTTTAGGGTTTTTGTCAAGTTTGAGTTCAATTTTTGGTATTTACACATACATAGGTGTTGAGCCTGATTTTTCGTTTTTTTATTTTTAAATTTGATTTCCTACTTTCCAATTAATACTAAACCTTAACTCATTCAATATTAATCATCGACTAAAGAAATTATGAAATTTCGGTTTTTTATTTAAAAAAATTTTTGGAGTTGTCATCCGACCAAAGTCGGGAAAAAGAAAGGAAATTGTAATCAATTGGGTATATTAACTAAGATTTAGCTACATATCTTTGATTTCAACTTGAATAAAAAATAAGAGAGTTTCGAATTTGGGGGCTAACTTATTAAACTCTAACAAGTACCACTATCTATTTTCTGAAGTTAGGTTTATTCTTTCAAATTATCTTTTTCTTTATATTTTTTAAGAAAAGAAAATAAAAAAACAAAAATAATAAAATAAAACCTAAGTTTTTAATAGATTTCATCGTCGTCTCGAAGATGCCAACATACTTGCTAGCCAGGATCAAACGACCATAGTTCTTCCTGAAAGTTTTAATGTGTTGATTGATTTTATTTTGAAAAACCCGACCAAATTTACGTTTTAATTGATTTAGTTTATTAAAAAAAAAAAATCAAAAGGAGTCCTAATCCTTAAGTGTTTTTGTTTTTTAAAGAAATCCTCTAAAAAATCCTATTTATTTATTTTTATTTATTATTATCATTACTATTTTTTAAGGGTCTTATATTATTTTTGTTAAAAAAAAAATTCTATGTGATGAATCTTTAAAAAAAAAAAACAATTCCAACAATCCCTAAACTAAACTAATATATATTTATACTATTACTACTAAACCATTATCTACCTAAGTAAATTAACAATATTGGGAAATATCCTTGACATAAAAATTAATACTAAAGTTTCCTAAACTAATGTGTCCACATATATATATATAATATTAAATAACTAGGGAATTAATAACATAATAATAATAATATATTAATAATTGAAAAAAAAAATTTCCAGCAACCAAACCTTAATTGCTGTTATGCAAAGGAACCATTGATACGTATGCAGTACCCCATGCGTTTAGCAGTGGAGCAGCAGCTTTGCGACAGATGCTGCCGTGTTTGGCTCGTGCGTGGGAATTTGGCCGTGTTCTAGCGTGGATGAGTAGCTGCTGTGGCGTAGAGTGCGTATGTTAAGTGGTTGGTACATAGTGAATTGTTGCGTGTGCGTATGTCAACAGTGGGTAGGGCAACGGTGTTGCTATACGCGCGCTGCAGTGTCCTGTCGCGAATGGATTGATCGACGTACTAGACGTGAACTGTGTTCGAGAGAATGTGGCTGAAACTAAGCTTTGGATCAGTGGAAGTGGTAGTCCATTGGAGTTGTGGTTAGTGCGTAGTTAATAAATTGATAGTAGCGCCGTGCTTTGGCGTTGATTGTACAACGACATAATGTGCTTGCTCATTGTATATGGTGATTTGCTGGAGTTGTGTTGTGCCGTGGACATGCTCCAAGTGTTGTGTGTGTGGTGACGTACTGATAAGTGGGGTAATAGTGCAGTGGATGAAGAAAGTGCAGCGGACTATTATGCTGATAACCGTTGTATGTCATTTCGTAGGCGTGCTCCAGGCATTTATGTAGATCAATGAACCATGCGAGTAGGTGTGAATTTGTGTGTGTCTTCGGATTAGTGGCGTATCCAGCAATGATCGAAGTGACGTTGTATGGAGAGTGGACTATGGCGTACGCATGTGGGGCGTAGACGTTACCGCAACTGTTCGTATTGCTATGTTGTACAACGTGTTGAGGATCGGCTGTGTGTAAAGCATGGACGCTGTGTGTGTTGGTCAGTTGGTGTTGCATAAAGATAGTGTGAATGGTTGGGGTTTTAAGTGTATTGACTATGTCAAATGAAGATGGGGTTTGTTAGAATTGGTGCATACATTATGCTACTATGGTCTTAGGGTTATAAGTTGGTGAGGATCAGAGTGAGGGCTGAGATCGCAATGTATGGTGAAGATGAAGCGGTCAATGTGTTGGACTAGTTTTCATGTAATTTGCAGTGGAGTGGTGATGAGGAGTTAATTTCGTGGTGTGGATTAGAGTGGATTCATATTTGTGAGGGATGGAGAAAGAGAGGAGTGTATAATTGTCCTCATTTTATACCGTGCGATTCATATTTATAAACTCCAGAACAAAATCTTTGAAATCGTATCAAATCGAATTTTTACAACATCCTAGATCTGATTTGATAAAAATCAAATTAGATTAAAATCATGTATATTGATTTAAACCTGATTTGATAAAAAATCAAACTAGATTTAAATCTTTTACCACGATTCAAAATCCGATTTGATAAAAATCAAATTAAATCATAAATCTTTATTAAATTCAAAAAATTTGGTTAGATTTCAAATTTAAATGCAATGTATAAATGCTTATCCGATATACCATTAGCCTGTGCCATGATTTTTAATATAATTAAATTATACTTAAACCAAACGACTCTTTACAGCTATTTGAACTAGACCAAAACTATATTAATTGATCCTAAAATAATTTATTTTCTAAAAATCTAAAATTTTTATAATTTTTTATTTTCTCATTCTTTTTTTTTTGTATTTCCATCATTTTGCAATTTTTATTATTTTTTATTTATATATTATTTTTATTTTTGAATTAGGACCCTATTTAAAAAAAGAAGAAGAAGCAAAACTATAACTATTAGAGGTAAAAATCGTGTGTCTACAACAGAGTTTAAGGTTTTTGTATGCAATTAAAGTTTCGATAAAATTTTTAAGATTTTTCATATTTGTTTTAGGTTTCAAATTTAAAATTTTAATTAGTCTTCAATTTCTCGGCTTTGTTGACTTAAGGAAAATTATTTACAATACTCGAGTCGTCTTTATATTCAAAAGCTAAATTTACAGGAAGAATCTATAAAATTTACAAATTACAAGACTGACTTGCTAATAATGTTGCTTACATAACTGACCTATCAATTGCTACTTAGATCGATGGGACAGTTTGGTGATTTAAAAACTTAATCTTTTGAGCTTTGAACTAGCTAGATGATGCTCTTGGTTGCTAACTTGATGATGCTCACCTGTAATTGTACGGAGAGTTAATTTCTTCCTTCTAAACATCAATTAACTTAGTATTTCACAAATCAAAGACATTTAACTCCAAAATCAAACTAAGTCATGGGATTAAACACTTGTTAGCACTATAAACAACTCATAGGAATAATGGAACTTAAATTCTACAATGTCTTCAACTAGATATTTGGATTCTAATACTTAGTCAAATGTATTTCCTTGGCTTGAGTAATAGTAAAGAAGCAATGTTACTCAAGTTTGCAACTTTAGGTATGAAGTTTACCATGTTTGCTCCGTATGATTGTATGGGCTTAGTATTAAGAGGACTTAAATCTCATCTAACGATAAATCTACTTATGTTGAGTATGTGTGACTAGGCTTAAGGAATAAGGAGTACCGATGACCTTCGGGTGTCAATTGGCGATCTATTTGTACTATTGTCTTAAGTGGAGTTGCTTACCAACAGGACTAAGATAGGTTGTAGCTTAGAAATTGACTCTAGAGTTTTAGGAGTACCTAACACTACATATTTGCCCTAAACTTTATAACATTAAAGTTGTGATGCATGTTGGACTTAATAAAAGATAAAAGTAAATGGTTATGCATTAGATATTACTACTATGTATGTGATATATGCTATTATATACTCATGTGCTTGTCTATGCTGTATACCTTGTAGTAGGAATTTCACTTACTCTTTGTGGTTTTTTTGTTTTTAGATATAGGTACTTCTAGAGATACTGACTTATATGATGACTTCAATTGTGAATTAGTGTTTGAACCAGGTGGCGATGAGGATTACGTTTACTATGAGAAGTAGATAGATGGGCTGGACTATTGTGCTAATGTTGTTGTATGGAGATCAAATTTCTTGTTGGTTACATTAACATTGTCATGCCTCAAGAATGGTATAGTTATAACAATCTCACCATGTACACCAACCTATGACAGAAGCTAGTTGCACGGCTGTTATAATGAATTTGATATACATAAGATACATACAACTAGACTACTTTGAAGCATCTATCATTCAGCATTTAAAACAAAATGAAGACATTTGTTTGATATGGGTAATCCAATTAACATTATAAGTTAGTTTAGGTCATATGGGTAGTCTAATTAACTCCATAACAAAAGATGAGAAGTATGATCCAAATACATTTGCTCATCGCTCCAAACTTGTTGCCCATGTTCTATATGTCAAGGAGTTGGTTAATCTTGGTATCTATCTATTAGGACTAGCAAAAAAACTATGTGGATGTGAGCAACTACTACTAAGTAAGGGGGATGGAGATAGAAGTATACATAACACAACAAATAAATAAGGCTTCCATTCAATTAGTTGAATGCAATGAATGCAACAAAACATATGTCATCTATATGACTTTGTTAAGTTTGTCATAAGGTTAGAGAAATTACGTCTATTCTAACTCGGTTAGGGACAGTACATGCAAAGGCTACGATGTCACGACTTATGATCGAACATAAACTTGTGCAATTGAGACTCGACTCCTCTCATAACTACCTTCAAACTTAGTTCCTCCAACCTCGCTGCAACATCCTCTTTTGTTATTTAGTTTGACTGAGACTAAAGAAAGGATAATTACTACTGCTTCATCGAATGGTATCCAGCTGGAGAATTCTAATTGTTCTCCTAATAGGTTATAATGCAAGTCCAGTTAATTTTCAAGTTCAAGTATATCTCTGTCCATTTTACGGGTAACCAACCAATTGTAAACAATTAAATTAGGAAATAAAATACAGCAAAATAATCGCAACATAACTAGAATCATTTATTTGGTCTTAATCTTGAGGACATGTTTTTTCACCAGAGTTTGAGATTTAGGAACATTAATCATTCTTTTTTCTATAAAAAAAAAGGTATCGTTGTTTTTTCTAATATCGATTTTACCTTTTTTTTTTCTTTAAGAATTAATATAATAAACCGGATATTAGTTTTTCAGTATTTTTCTAAACACAAGATACTTAAGTGTTAAAAATAAAACATACCCAAAATTTTGTAATTTACCCTTTAATTTGTTCTAAGATCCCATTAAGTTCCACAATGCAATTTTCACGATTCCATACATAAGAGAATAAGTAAGTTAGTTTTAACATTTTAGCACTCCATTTCTAAAATATAAGTTTACGAGCTCACTTTGACTAATTCTTATGACTCTAACATAAATTTCAAGACTAAATTGTAGAATCGCAAATACCCTAAATTTGAGACTTCGAAATTTAATGTTTGTAGTTAGTTAATTCGTTTACATATTATTTTAAATGTTGTTCCATGTCATTTTGTTAAATTTTTATTAGTTAGTTAATTTATGTTCGACAACTTGTTAATTTGATTTTCAAGTTTCATAGTTTTCCTTATTTCAAGAGAAAAATTAAAAATTACAACTTTTAACTTGTATTAATACTTAATTGTTTCCCTTTAGTATAGGAGAATTACAATGGAGGGAATCAATGTTCTAAGATAAGTTCAAATAAGAGGTCAACATTTTAAAAAGTTCAAATAAGAGATCAGTATTTTACAAAGTGGTTCAAATAAGGAATAAACGTTTCATAAAGTTTAAATAAAGAATAAACATTTCATAAAGTTGTTAAAATAATTTTATAGATTGACTGTTATAAAACAACATTTGGTATTTAAAAATTAAATCAAAAATTCATAATGGACAAAGCATATGATTTGGGCACGTACTATAAAACTCACTTAATTAATCTAAAGAAAATATTACATAAAACTAGAGATAAAATAATATAATAATAGTTTTTCTTAAAATTGATTTTGTTAATTTAGTAATTTTAGGAATTCAATAGATTGGGTGGAAAATAAAGCGTACTTGTTACTAGAACTCTAGTCGTTATTAATAGGAAAGGGGTTGTTAGATGGGATAAGAGGGTGATGCTCTACTAGTGGGTGGTGGGTTTTGATAGCAGACTCATGATTGATTTTTAAACCAGTTTTGATTAGTTTTTTGCTTAATAGTAGTCTTTTAGTTTTCCTAAATTCCTAGTTTTTTCCCCTTAGTTTTGTCATCATTTATAGGTTTCTAAGTGGTTAAATTGTGTTGTTCGAATGCTACTAATAAAAAGGGTTGGTAAAAAGTTCTTTGAGCCTAAGTTATATATCCCGCACTATGAAGTAAGAGGTGTCAAATTCTTGAAAAAAGAAAAAAAAAAACTAGATGGCTCGATCGTTGATTGTTATGAGATCCCATGTCATTGTTTATTGTTGATTTGGTAGTTTTAAGTGTCCTTTGCTGTTAAATTTTTAGAAACTTCAGTATTGAGGATGTAATTTACCTATATTTAGGATTTTAAGTTAGTTACGAATATACTTATTATTTACGGGGTATGTTTAGTAAGTATACTTATTAACTAAATATTATTATATGTCATATGATTAGTTTTATAGGTTAAATAATTTATCTCAAGGGTCCTATCATATTTCGAGTTTGAATATTAAGTTTCCAATGGATTACATATTATACGGATATACTTGGGTTTATAGCAATAATAATATTTTAATTAATACATTTTAGAAATCAAAGTTTATAAGGTCACTTTGTCTAATTTTTGTGATTACGTCACAAACATTTATCTAAAAGTGAGAACTATTTGGAAGCTATAGATTTAGGTGTCATTGTCTTAAATAGGATTTTAGACGTTTAAATATAAAATCATATGGTTGTTGGGTAATCCATTCACCTAATAGATTGCTTACATTACTAACCATACCCACAATACATAGTAGTCAATAAGATCTCAACATATATGACCCTATGGTAAATCCTACCAATAATACAGTTTACTTATAATAGATTTATTCATAGTTCTAGCAATAATCACCATTTGAAGTTGTGTACAAGTTTGATCATACTATTACTTTGGATATGGTATTTGGAGTGGCTTTTAGGGAGAAAAGTTTAAGTGGAGCATAGAGGGCCAAAGGAGATACAAAAGTTACATCATAAGGTGACTAAACAACTAAAGTAGATGGTAGTTGAACAAAAGCAATATGGATATAAGGGTAAAAAGTGAAAGGAGTTTTAGTTAAGAGACTTAGTATGGATACACTCAAGAAAAGAGAGGTTTCTTAATTAAAGGCAGTAGAAGTTATCACTAATAGCTTATGGTCAATTCCAAATTCTCAAGAAGATCAATATAATGCTTAACAATTAGAGTTATTGGATGGGTTTGGAGAAGTTGCTGCTACATTCAATGTTGCAGACTTATTAGCTTATGTTCTACATTAGGAGGAAGACCTTACAAAAGATACATTGAATTTGAGAGCAAATCTTCATTAACCTAAGGGGAATGATGATAATCAGGTTCTAAATCAAACCGTAAACTAAGTTTGTCTAATGACCCAGTTTAGGGCTAAAGGATTTCAATCATTTAGTGAAGGTTTTAACAACTGGTGAGCTACTCGCGTGGATATGGTACACTAAACGAACACTATTCAATTTAACTATCATCTTGATATGACACATAAAGCAATAATTGGGGTTGCTCACTACAGTCTTTACTAAATGGTTGATAAGAGCCAAAGAGAGAAGAACTTTCTTAACGAATATTCAAAATGTATTCATGTTGATGTAATAAGTCCTTGAACATTACATATATATACCTAATAGCATTTTGGTAAACAAAATAAAACATTAGATATCTTAGTAGCATTTTTGTAAATAGAGCAAAATGTAAAATGCAATAGCATTTTGGTAAATAAAATAGGATGTGAGTAGCCTTAGTGGAATTCCCTTAAATAAGGTAGAGTGATGACTTGAGCTAATGTTTTGATAAGTTGATCTAGATGAGCTAAAGAGCTCATAAGCTAATTTGGATGACCTGCCTCTAGACGAGTTGAGACTTGGCCAACCTAAATGGTAGAGCTAACCTAGCTAACATAAAGAGGATGAACTAACACATGTCTGAGCTGAGTTGGTGTCTATGATTTGTTTACCCATGAAGAGCTCCCTACATGAGCTCTCTAATAGGTTTTTGCATAAGCTCACTGACAAGTCTTCACATAGGGAGCTCATAAATGGATCACATGAAGAGCTCACAAGTAGATCTTCACTTGAAGAGCTTATAAACAGGTCTCCCCTACATGAAGAGTTCATAAAGAGGTCTTCCTTAAATTACATAGTACCATAAAGAGCATGAAGAGTTGAATAATTTACCAAGATCCTCAAGATTAAATTAAGGAGTCTTCTAACTTGTGATCTTGAGGTTAGGTCGATGCCTTGGAGCTCATTTAGTCCTCTTGATCACGAGACATTGTGGTGGATAGACTATATAACTTGCTTGTGCATCTTTGTAAGTAGTTTACCTGTATGTCAATTTTCCCTTAGTATATGATATCCATTGGATGAGTAGTTTATGTCCTTTTCATTTGTTTCTTTTGCATTTTATTTCAGAAGACCCATAAATATTACAAATCCTATTGATCTAATGACTAAAATTTCTTCCTAGATCTACTTGCTATGCTCTCGTTCTTCATTTGCTTAGTTTGATCCTTGTCGTATCCTTAGAGAGATCTTGATTGTTTTTAAATCTTGTCTTAAAGATTTAGGCACATCACTTATTCAGTGCGGAAACCATAAATGCAATTATTCATCTAGCATTTATCATATGTTGACTAAGTGGAGAAGAAGACGTTTGCATCTATCCAATTGACTATTACAATTGTGCTCCTATAAACCTAAGCAAGTGCGACTAATGAGTATTTACACCGTTTATGTTTATAAGGCAACTTCAATATGTGTTGCAATTTACATGTATGAATAGGTTGTGTTATTCCTATGAAAGGCTTATGTTTAATGTTAGCACATTGCTATTAGGGTATTTAGCACTATCCCATCACCTTCTTAGCTTGTTCTAAATTTGATGCTAAAAGAGATATGAATAACAACTACATAGCACTATGCAATATTTTTACTGCAAATCGAGATTATAGACTATCCTTATTTAATTGAGTAAAAAAGCAAGAGATTGAGCAAAGTGGAGATTAACTATTTTCATAATCTAAGTGTTTTAAGTAAGAGAGGACACTAAATTCCTTTATTGCTCTATATATTCTCTTAATTGCTCCATCAAAAAATTAGCATTGATAAGATGAAAGAGCTTAAGAAAATATACATAGAGATGGAATATAATTAATCTTAAAACAAGAACTACAGGTAGGAAATAGGACTTATAATAATTTGAAAAGGGTATTTAAAACATTTATAATTATTAGGGAATTGCAAAAAGGTGGTAATAGGTTCTGGTTACAGAGGTAAGTAGAGGTAAAGGCTAGGTGGTAGTAGGCTATTTATGTAAGTGTTTGGTCGATGCCTCTTTTGTTGCATTCATGCTACTTTATGTAGGGATTTTCTTCTGCTTACTTTCTTCTCCTTGATGATATCTTCATTAATACTCCTTTTTTTTTTTTTAATGAAAAGCTTGAAATATTCTCTATAGATATTCTATTGAAAATCTCCAATATTCTTTTTTTTTTTGCGTGTCTGACAATATTTTTCTATAATATTCTTTTTGAAAATCTACAATATCCTTTTTATTTATGTGTCTGATTATATTTTTCTACAATATTCTTTCTCCTTTTCTTCCACTTTAACATTTTCATCATAATTTTTTGAAAGCTATGAGATTGAACGTCTTTTAATTTTTTACTCTAAACAAACTTTCTTTTGAACAAAATTGATATTAAGCAATGTCTAATTTTTTGAACAAATCTTCTTTGGTTTGTTTTTTAGCAAACTTTCTTTTTGAACAAAATTTATTTGATTTTGAGTTTTTCTTTTTAAGTGTCTAAGTACCTATATTAGGATTGTTATAAATTTATTCCATAGCACTTGTCTTCATTCAATCCATATGGATCTTTTGAAGTAACACTTTTTGTGCAGTCTTTCTTCGATGATTTTGATACTAATTTTAATTTTTTCTTTTTATGTTACACCCTAAACTAGGAAGTCATAATAGCCCCGTTGTCTAAACTAACTTACACTAAAAGTTAGTTGCTTTAGCTACTAATGTAAATATAGCCTACAAAAGGCATTTACTACTTCATTGCTTAGAAGCGTCCAATTCAATATCCTGTATGAATTAACCTGTGGTGTAACTTTTTAAAATAGCTACTAAAAATAATTTTTTATAGCTTAAATTCCGAGGAAAATCAAATTTTATAAATTAAACGAAGGATGAAACCTTGAATTTACTAAAATCCATACGCTTACAAAGCATGGAATAAATCTCATTAGTTAAAAACTAGGAGTCACTTGAGGAGACCCTATTAGTTTTCTTAAAGGTTAGTACAGTCAATAAACCAAATAGAAATTTAGTTGGGTAGTCTTAAATCTCACTCCCCAACCTTGTTCTCTAGTTTTCTAACACTTAAAGTAGTGCTGATGAATTTACTATGAAACCTACAAAATGGCTATAGAGGAATGAGCAATAACTTGCTCAATAAGTGGGATGGAGACAATAGCATGTATTTGATACAAAGCAACCAGGGTGTTTAAGCAAGTTTAGTTAGATGTTATGCATGAACATGAAAGTGTCATTGCACGACATTATCGGTTTGTCATGAGATCAGAGAAATTGCATCCACTTTAATCTAAGTTGAGGAGTTTGACACCCGTAAACTTCATAGATTAGAACCAAACCGAGGCTTGTACAATGGAGAACACTCTCCACCCAAGACTTCATTTCGAACCACTATCCCCAACCTTACCACAACATCCTCTCCCATCACTTAGTTCGACTAAAGGTAAAGAAATGACCATTTTAGCTATCATCTCCTATCACTTAGTTTAACCCAAGAATGCTAATCATTTCCCCTCGTGAGCTGCGATGCAGGTCCGGTTAGTAGTCAAGCCGAATTTGTGGTAGAATGTTTTTGAGGTGATCAAGCAATTTCAGATAGTCTAAAACAAGTAATATCATAAAGCGATCAATACATAAATCTACCATTCAAAATAGCATAACCATATTTAAACACAAACGTTGCATATGTACAGACAATTAACCTACAACTACAAACAAGACATATACTAAGGTCTCAAAGTATTCTTAAATAATACTTCAAAGTGCGGTGAAACACTAATCCCACTTGCCTGGATACTGATACTCATTCTCTTTATATGTTGCTCCCGTCTTCCTTTATTATCTCTAAAATTTAACGTAACCTCTTTAGTTTATAACCAATATGTAACATATGAGTTCATTTTGGCATTTAAATATGTATCTCAATTGTATTAGGTAAGTTTTCTAAGGTGTTTATTAGGTATTAGTTAAGTAGGGTACACTCTAACTAAGGTTTTGACCCAAGTTCTAGCTTTAATAGATTTTTGGAAGTTATAAGCAAGTGACTTTTTGATCTACTCTCCAACTCTCAATGGTTTAATATTCAGTACCCACTATCTTCAAACTTCCAATTGTTTCTACATTTTGCATCTTTTATCGAACTACTTTTTGACTGAGTTTCTGATTTAAGTTCTGACCTAACCTTATGGTATAGATTATTGTTCAGGAAGTTTCTAATTTATGTTTTGACTCTGAAAAGGATGTAAACTCCAAATATGAACCACTTTCTAACCTAAATCTAATTTTGGTGTACTCTAAATATTTAGCGCCATATTACATTATGATATAGTTTCTAACAGAGTTTCTGACTGTGCCATTACTTTTACATTTTACTACATCATATATAATTCAATTTACCCTAAGTTCTAAAGTCTTAATAAACCTACAAATGCAAAAAGCAACAATTTAATACTAAAAGCATTTATACACTTTTTCCCTTACGCCTTCTATTTAGGCAAACTTATAGAGACTTTTACAATTGACCTTCTAAACCACCAAATACCCACTTAAAATTGAAAATAAACATCTTAAAACTCCAATTCACTCACTTGTAGATGCTGCATGTTGGCCAATATAGATTGGAGCACGAATTTATAAAAACCCAACATAATTCTTTTAGGAAAACCTACTTTTAGCACATTGTCTTGTGGAAAACAAAAATTTCCCAAAATTTGACTATCAAATTTTAAAAATCCATCACATAGCATCAAAGTATAACATTTTATGAGTATGCTCATAAAATTTCAAGTCAAAATAAGATCAAATGGTTTTTAAAAAATTTGATTAAAATTCAAAATGTAGGACATTTTTCTTAAAGACTTCATATCTACACTCAAAAATTTGAAAATTTGATTAAAGATTTGAATTCCTCTGTATATATACGTAGGAAACCAAATTTCAAAATTTTTTGTAAATGTTTGTTATTTTTCTATAAATTTTGATAAAAACGAGATATTTGGCGACTCATTGGAACTCCGAGCTTCGGCTACTATGAGGAAGGGAGGGTGTATCAGCCAGAACCACCTCTAGCCACTCCTTCAGGCGACGTTTAAGTTACTCTTCCAGGTGGTTGTTTTTGTAGGAACTCGTAATCCTACTCTATCGCACTACAATTTTCCAAATTTTTGTTTCTTTAATTTCTCTCACTATTTGCTCACTCTCAATTTTTTTCCTAATTGACAATTGATGAAGCTTTGTCCAAATAGCAGATGTCATTTTTTTATATCTAAATTTAGATTTGTTTTGTTTATTCTACCCTTTAGCACAAGTGTAAGGACTTAGATTAGGTGTTCAAAAGATAGAGTTTCCATCCAAATCTTGTTTTCCCTACTTACCATGCATCTAATATGTTTCCTTAATTGCCTGGAAATTTTTTTATATTTTTCACGTATTTAACATATTTATATAATGAATTTTACCCAAGTTCAGGTATTTTCGGTAAATGCCAGTACATATATTTACATATCAATTATACCTAATGTATATACATGTCTTTCATATGTTATTTTATGTATATTATTAATTATATTTTTCCTATAATTTATCTCCTAATGTTCATTAATTTTCAAAACCTACGCATGTGTTATCGTTAATTATATAATAACATAGTAAATTTTTACTATTTTAGTTATATTTTTTAATATTTTATTGTATTTTTAAATTCCGAGCCTACGGAAACTCCTTGATTAATATTTCTAAGCTCCTCATAAATTTCTAACCTAATTGAGTTACCTTTCTAAACGTCATAAATCAACTACCGAATCTAGTCGCATATTATATTTTATAATCGACAAGATATGATGTTGTTGTCAAATCTACTTAGAATTTTGCTTTTCTTTGATAAAAACTGTTTTTGCACTTTATTCTTAACATTTTTCACATAGAATTGTTCTTCTACTTATTTTAAGTCACATTGAAACGTAATAAATTTATTCCATCATTTTACTTTAAAAGCTCTCCTAACATAAGGTTATATAGATGGCCTTATAGCCCAATGATGTAAATTCTACTACAAATTTGAATAATTTGTTATAAGTTGGCTCATCAATATGTGCATTGAATAATTCATATCCAAACGTGTACTTTTTTTGGGGATATTTTTTCTAACACTCCATAATAATTGAACCATGAAACAAACCAAGAAGGTAGATTCTTAGTAATTTGCCTATGGAATTGAATATACTAAGAATGGGTGTAAGGTTGAACTTAGAACATCGCTTCTCATGCTTTAATATAATCATAACAATCATATGATTAGGTATAAACCTTCAAGAAAGGTTTTTTGGTGTCCATATGTGTTGATTTCATTTTTTTATATAGAAATAACCATTTTAATTTTGCATTTTCACCAAGAAATTGCTCCTTCCTTTGCGAATTTGAGTAACTTTAACACTGTCTATGTCAACTAAAATAAATTTATAAAATATCTTATTTTTCATTAGGTCTATTGGCAAAAAATAAAGTTTTTTGGAAAGAATTTGATAGCGATTTCTAGAGTTTTTTTTTTCGAGAAAAGTTTATGGAATATTCTTTTTCAATTGCAACTAGATTTGGAGTAAGTAAGGGGTTTTTGGTAATACTCTTTGACAAAAGTATGGTTCAAAACAATAAATTGATTCTCCTTTTATGTATTCAATTCAAAATCAAAAGTCTATAAATCACTTGGTATCTAGCAAATATTTGTTTAAAGACAAGGTTTACACATCATTTTGCAATATTTCTTTTACAAATCTACAATTAATTCAAATGGGAAACTTCTTAGTGAATAAATTATCTTGAAATTTTGAAATATAAAGAATGAACATAAAATTTCTTTATTAATAGTGGAATAATTTACTTGACCTCCTTACTAGACTCCATAGTGGAACCTAACAATTTGATATTTTCCTTTAATCTTTTGTTCTAATATTTCTCTATATCCAATGTCTAATGCATCTATTTTGACTATTAATTCTACTTCCAAATCAAGAATCCTTAAACGAGGTAAATTCTTAACTTCTTTTTTCATAACCTTTACAACTTTTGTCATTTCTTCATTCCATACCATAGGCTTCTTCTTATTTTTTTTTTAATAAAGGTTTACATTTTATTCTCAAATTTGGAATAAAATCAGATAGATAATTTGAAAATCCTAAAAATCCTATATATATATATATATATATATATATTGTAATTTCATGTGGAAATTTATCTACAAATTCTACCAATCTATCTATGGGTTTTATCAATTCTTAATTTATGCTGTGACATAAAAATCTAACTTTTGTCCAAAATAATTTTATCTTCGTTGCATAAATCACTAATCTATTTCCTTTTATTATGTTAATATATATATTTTATCAAAAGAAACAAGGCTTTATTTAACCATCACAACCAGAAGTTTTACAAATAAAGAAGTAACAGGGATGGGAATTTACAAACCTAATAATTGTAACTCATCCCTACCTTGCCTTAGGAATCTACGTATTTGGCACTCACATTTGCTTTTCTATAAGCCAAATTAGAACAATAAGAACATAAAAGTTCTTTAAAATGTCTAATATCATCTTGACTCTCTTCTTTTATTTTTCTTTAAATTTGGTATTTCTTCTAATATTTGAAATATGATTTTTTGTGTGACCCAATATATTATTGAAATATATTTTTATCTCGATGCTAGTGCTTCACCTGTAATATCCATAAATATTTTTTTCTTTACATTTAGCTTTTGCTTTGACAATGAAATTCTATTATCTCATTTAGTTTTCGTACAATCATTTAGCTTCTATCGTCAGTCATCTTTTGAACCTGTATTGCTTGTGAAACCTTTCAGCTTCTAAATTCTTATTGCTTATGAATTTCTCAACTCATGTAACTTCTGAATATATGTGCTACTCCGATCTTCAAAATTCTTTTTTAAACTTGTTTCATTCTTCTTTTGTCAATCACTACACTTCTATTTGCTCAAACTTTTTTTTTCTTCCTTCATCACCTATCTATTTGTTTCTTCATCTATTGAATTGTGATTCTGATTGCTTCTATTTTTTATCAACGCATGTCATTAAGGTTTTGTACGTCTCTAGTTTTAATTAGCACTTTATGTATGTTCTTCTCTTATTTTTGTACACTAAGTAGCTTGATTAATAATATTGAGCATATATGTTTTGTTAGCATCAAAACATCTTTTATGGAAGTTCTAACAAAATAATAGGATGATTCTAATTTATATATCTTGTTACGAATTTAAGATTTATTATCACTATTATATTTGTTAACTAAATGTAATTATATTAGAATGATCAACAATGACTTTCTTATAATAATTCACTCATCTATTGTAATTAAAATAAGAAGTACAAAAAAGTCGTCAAAGTTTACCTCTTTTTTCATTTTAGTCCTTAATGTTTTAAAAGTTTCATTTATGTCCTCATTGTTTGCATAAATTTACAAATAAGTGTTTCAGTTAGTTTTGCCATTAGTATTAATACATGGCACAATTTGATTCGTTTAAATAATTAATTTAATAAAATAAATTAATATTATGTATTTTATAAGTAAAATTCATAAAAAAACTTAAAAATACATAAAAACGATAAAAATATTAGAAAAATAAATATGAAAAAATGAAAAATAATAAATTATTAAGAAGAAAAAATATTTATAGAAATATATATAAAAATTCGGATAAAAATAAATTAATAAAATTTTACAAAAAAAAAGATTGAAAAAAAAAACTAGCAACCCTAAGGCCAAGGGCGACCGGTAACCATCAAGGGAGGGTTATGTAACCCCCTACATGTTGCTGTTGGTCGCCCCTTTGATAAGCGTGTAAAATTACAGTAATAGGATTTAAAAATCCTGAATAGAACCTATGATTCCTAATTTGAATGGGTAATTCTTAAGAATTAGGACATAATCTTTATACTCATTTAGAGCTAAAAGTTGGTCGGAATGAGAAATCAATTCTAACATCATTATTTAAGTAGTAACGAGACTTAAATAGCTAATTGATAGTGTAGGTGAGTTATTGATAATACAATGCTCCTGCTACTTGATAGAATTTATGAAATAAAAGTTTGATAAATTTTGTTAGGGTAAGTAAAATCTATGTTTAGACTATCATAAATACTTTAATAGTATAATCACAACAATCTTAGATAATTGTTTACTCATTGCTTATACATTTTTACAAAGAAATCTACAAACCAATATCAAGAAAATTGCTAAAACCCACACTCAATTCCATTTTAGTTTTTACTTCTATTTTGCATGTTCTTTCTTTTAAAATTGATCAATTGATTGCCTATATTAGAATTTAGTACTTAGTTATTTTTCTAAACTTTATTCTTTTCTTCACCGCAAAATACAATCTTAGTGCTCACCATATACTATAAATTGACTAGTATACTTGCTATTAGCTCGGGATTTCCATAAATATTTTTCAAAATATTGTAAGTGAGTTCAATTTATTGTATAATGTTTCCTCTATTTTCAAAAGGGACAAATTTTATATTTATGTGTGACATTGTGGAAAGTGATCACAATACCACCTTTACACCCTAACATTAGGGTGGCCGAAAAATGACAACTTTAGAAAGTGGGTCGTGACCCACTAGTGGCCTCCACCCTTCACTAAGGAAGGGTCGTGCAACCTGCCCTAAATGATAAGCGACACCCATGACCACCTGAAAAAAAAAAAGAGCAAAACCGATTAGGTTGTAGTAGGGCTACTGAACTTGACTACAACCTTATTCGATTTCTTCCTTTAATTCGTTTTTTTTTTTTTCTTCATTGGCAGCCCATTACCTAGTAGGGGGGTCATGCAACCCTTGCCTCTTTTGTAGTTGGCAACTACCTTAGGCTGTTAGTAGGCCAAAAATCCATTTTTTGAAGTAGGTAACAATCCACTTTATCGCTCAAATGCAACACCCTACAGGAGGCTGTTAATCACCCCTTGCCATTGGGTGGTTCGATTCTCTTTTGTTATATTTTTCCTTTTTTTGTGAATTTTCATATAATTTTAATATACTTTATTAATATATAAATATGTATATAAGTGTGTATATATTACATTTATGTTTTTATTTAATTTTGTATTTTTGTATTTTTCTGATTTTTCTATGTATTTTTATACATTTTATCATTTTTTATTTAAAAATTATACGTAGACTAATCATGTACTGCTATGTGTCTTTATTAACAAAAAATTTAACGAAACCAAATAGAAGGACTTATTTAGCAAAAGTTCAAAACATTGAGAATTAAAATGAAACTTTTGAAATATTAAAGATTGAATAAAAAAATAAGTAAATGTTAATGAATTTTCTGTCCTTTTCCTTGTTGGATTTTTTATTGAAACTGAGTTAACCTAGATCAACCCTAGTTAAACCTCTCGACCCTTTATTACACGTTTACCTTTTCTAGTTAACCCTTCGAGCTGGGTGTAACGACATTGACTAAAGGTAAACATATCCTTTATAATACTAAAATTTACAATTAATCCAGCAATAAGAAACCCGTATAGGAATAATCATCGACTATAAAGTGAGTATAGGAATCATAATCATGTATACAAACGTACAAGTAAGTTATCAATAATTATATGTAATATACGAAGCAAACATATGTGGTTCTTCACAATCAACTTATCGAGAGCTCAATAATCAATACACAATTTTAAACTCCCATCTTGTTCATTCTAAAAGAGAACATAATCCTCCATGGTGCTTTTGATGGATGGATAAAGCCCAACTCTAAGAATGCATCTAGTTGCTTCTTCAATTCGACAAGCTTAGAAGGCAACATTCTATATTGTGCTCTAACTAATGGTTTGCCCCTAGAATCGGCTAAATCTTATGATACAATGCTTTTCTTGGAGGTAAGTCCTTTGGCAGCTTATATGGTGTTATAAAACCGAACTCCATTAGGAAACTTTACATTTCCCTTAGTATCTCTACCTTTCATTCATCTTTATTCTTTGTAAGGATGGTAATATTCTTGACTGTAAGGCTAAATTTGACATATACATACTCTCTAATATCAAACTGTCTATAAACTCTTTTACGATCTATCGAGGACTTCATCCTTTGCTGGGCTTGTTGTATATTCTGTTTCAATTGTCTTAATGATTCATCTTTAGTAAGCAACTCTTGATCTATAGCTTCTTCAACACTAGACCCCTATATACAATTTGCTAAAGTAGGTGGTTCATGACCATATAAAGGCTAGAAAGGAGTCATCCTTTTACTTGTATGACAGCTGGTATTAAAGCAATACTCTGCCCATGGCAAAAACTTAGGCCACTTCTTTGGTTTATCCATAGCAAATGATCTAAGATGCTGCTCAATATACTTGTTCACTACTTTTGACTGAGCATATGTTTTGAGGATAATATGATGAACTCATCTATAGTTGTGTACAACTGATCTTAAAAAGCTCTTGCTAAAATCTACTTTGGAATACTTTATCTTTATCTAAAACTATTGATTTAAGCATTCTATGACACCCTATGAATATGCAATTAGGATTTAGCACTTAGGTGAAGCATAATCATTGGAGTTATTGGGTCAAGTGAATGGTAAACACCATATGCTAATAAGTCCCAAATATCTAGCTTTAGACCATTCGGGAAAGTCATATGATTGAGCGAGTATTTTATGATTTGGCTATATATATATATATAAAGAAATAATAATGATAATAAGATATATATATTAAAATAATACATAAATATGTATATAATAAACAATGGCCTTCGCAAGTTTGGATGACAATAACAAAACTATAAAATAGTTAAAAAGCTCGCCCTTAAATACAACATTTGTAATTTATACGGGGGGTATGTAAGCCAAGTTTCAATAATTAGTTAGGCCTTAGAGATAAAGCATATGGACAACAAAATTTATAAGATGACATGAAGAGGGTATGTACATATATCCAATATAATTATCATGTGAGTCATACTTTCTCGATTAGGTTCAGAACAGTTGATATTAAGGCAATTGCGAAACTAGTTTGATTGAGAGTAAATTTTACAACAATGCTAGGCAAGTTAGTAAAAGTAGCCCCCATAGGGTTAGATTTAAGAAAATAAAATAATAATATACTAGAATTGTTGAATATAACCATATTACTTATTGCTTAATGGAAACACATGAAACGATTTCTGATAAATAACAAGCTATTAAGGATAAAATATATGGATATTAAAAATTATAAAATGACATGAAACAATATTTAGGAGTATTTATTAGTATTAAATGTATTTTTACTTGTATTGATAAATATATACTCAGAAATACTAAAAATACTCGAAATATGTTGAATAATTATAAAAATCCAATAAATAAACGTAGAATATTGGTAAATAAGTGTTAAAAATTAGGTGGCATCATGATAAGCTATGCTCTAGGTTTTGGCAATAAAGCAACCCGGTTTAGGATTAAATCATGTTGAAGTAGGATAGGTAATAGTATAAAAAAATAAAATAAAATAATAATGACACACATGTTTTTGCACTAACTATTTAAGTATAACTTGAATTCAGAGAATCATTTTTTACATCTTTAGAAATAAGGAGAAGTAGCAAAACTCTTTGGGAAGTTGAGAAAAATTTAAGAAAAATGGAAGAAATTTGATGGAATTTAGAAGAAAATAGGTTTCGAAGATCTACCTAGCACCTGCAAGAAAACCTACACCAGGAATTGAAGGGGCAACCAACACCATATGTTTTCGACATGGTCCGTGCCAAATGGCAATCAGAAAATTGATCCACTAATAGGTGTATTTTTTTCCTATCCGATTTTTATTAAATTAGAAAAGAAATCAAATTTAGTCATAAAATTATGAGAAAAATTATGCCTAAGTTATTTTCTATGCAAAATCTATGAAATATATTATTTTGTTGGAATTTAGTAGCCAATATTATGTCCTTAAGAAATTATTAAACCTGAATAGATTTTGAACTTGTTTTAAAACACCTTACCACATAGTTTTGTGCTCTAAATTTTGCAGTAGACCATATATTATTGACACCATAATGACATGCGAAGTTTTTTGCTAAAATTGTTTTCTAAACATTTCTTAATTTTTAAGCCTCTAAATTGTAGTTAAAATGCTATTTTTGAGCAATTCGTTTGTTTTCCTCAAAGATCTTCCTTTGAATTCTGACTTAAACTGGTTAGTGACATATTTTAATGGGGGATTGTAATATTAAGTTGAGTTTTGCAGCAAGAAGTTATATTTTCCATGAGTATGTGATTTATGTGGTTAATCTCATTGCATGAAATTTGTGAGTCTATGTGGATAAGGAGCTAAATGAAGCTTTGTGAAATAATGAAGTAATATGGAATTCAATGTAGCACCAATAAAATCTTTGTAGTTGGAATTTGAGAGAAAAGTGAATAAATCAATTGGTTATAAGTAATTAAAACCAAGGTAAAGGATAACTCAGAGGATTTGTAGGTAAATGTCCTATTAGAATTATGCTCAAAAGTTAAGTTAGAGGAAGTTTATATGTGAATTATAACTACATAAGAACTCATAGACTGAGTCAAAGGGTAATTTTTAAAAAAACTATAAAGATAGTAGTACACAAAGGGTAGTTCAGAGGATATCTTGTTGAGAGACTTAAAATGAAGTTAACTCAAAAGGCTGATTCAGAGGGTAAAATTAGCATAATAAATGACTCTGGTATAGCTCAGAGAGTTCGTCAGAGGATTTAGGCTTAAGCAAATTATTATGAAATGACTTAGAACTTAACTCAGAGGACTTTATAGACTAAAATAACTTATAAAACTAATGCACCAATTAAGATATCCTAACATGTGAGTAAAAAATAACTTGTAAAACTAATGTCAAATCAACTTAATTCATATAAAATGAATTAATCACTATTAATTCAAGGCTTGAACCTGAGTTAAAACTAATCTATTATATATGTATAAGAATAACCAAAGATCAAAAGTGTGATGATCAAGAGTTGTAAACCACTGAAGTTTAGGTAAATCAATGCTTCATCATACTTTAAAGTATTATTTTAGAATACTTGAAGACTTTAGTATGTACTTACTTATGATTATAATTAGTTATTTGTATGTGTGTTGTGCATGTGTTTGAGATCTGATTTGTTGAGGTGGGAGTTGAGGCCCATGTAATGTTTGCTTTGTGAATATTACTTTGCTTGAATTGATTGAGCTCAATTGATCAACCCTAAAAACAAATTGACTTGATTTCACCTTAATATCTAACTTGACATGTATCGCAACCTGTTTGGGGAACAATTAGGATTCTCAAGCCAAACACGAACCCTTTTGATGAAGATAGCCGAGATGGTCTTTTTTCCCACTCATAGTCGAACTAAGTGATGGGAGAGGAGGCTATAGTAAGGTTAGAGGCCGTAGTTCAAAAGTAGTCTTGGACAGAAGGTGTTCTCCATTGCACAAGCCTCAGTTCGGTTCCAATTTGTGCATGGAATGTCAAGCTCCTCAATGTAGATTAGAGCGAGCAAAATTTCTCTAATCTCATGACCGACCAAAAAACGTTGTGCAATAGCATTTTTCTAAACACGCATTACATATAACTAAACTTGTTTGAAAACCTAGGTTGCTTAGTGTTAGATACGTACTTTTTATCTCTATCTTATTTACTGAGCAAGTTGTTACTTATTCCCTTTTAATTTGTTTTGCTGGTTTTGAATGGAATTATAAGCACTACTTCCAAAACCAGAATTTTAGCAAAGGAGTTAAAGAGTGAAGATTAAGAAAATTTTGGCTGGATTTTTGTTCTTATTATCGACTTTTTCTAATTGCTAAGAAAGCTACTCTAGTCTTTTCAAGGATCTCGTTAGTTTTCCATATTTTACTCTTTATACTGAGTAACATGTACCAATAGGTTTTACGATTACTCTTTTGAAAAAGTTAAACTACAAGTTTACTTTATTAGTTATTTTCAAATATTATTCCATAAGTTTATATCTAGTAAGTATTGAATTGGATGCTTTAAAGTGGTAGGATCAAGTACGTTTGATGTGAACTAGGTCTATAGTAATAACTTTACGAATAACTTCTATCTTAGGATGGTTCATATGGTTGAACTGTTGCAACTCCATCTCTTTAAGGCATGACATATTCCATGCAACTTCACAACAATATTAACAAATAATTTGGCCACTAGTGTAGTTGTATATATTGCTAGTACGAAACCCAAATGGCAATATTTCGTAAGTTAATCAACCACAACTATAATCACTGAATACCCTCGAAAAATTGGTAATCTAGTGATGAAATCCATTGAAATGTCCTAAAAAATTCTTTGAGGAATAGGCAATGGTTAAAGTAATCCAACTAGACATGTAGTCATATATTTAATCCGTTGGCATACATGACATTACTTTACAAAATTCTCCACATCCTTCGTCATTCCCTTCCAATAAAATGTAGCACTTAATCTTTTAAATGTTTTGAGCACTCTAATAGGACCACCTATAGGAGTAACATGATATTCCGGTATTAAAGTTGAAATGTAAGAACATGAATCTAGAATATATATTTTTGAACCCTACAACAACCATTCATCCTCAAAACTAAGGGTGGTGAAAGCAACTCCCCTTTTTCCACTTTGGCTCCCAAAGCCAACCAATCTTCATTCTTATGTAAATTTTGCTTCAGTATCGTAAGTGAATTGAAAGAAGGCAAAGAAAGTGCCAATAATTGGAACTTATCCAAAAATTGCCTTGATAAGGCAGCTACCTCTTTATTATCTACTCGTGGTTTATATTCCACATAGTAGTCATACCCCATCAACTTTATTAGATATTATTGTTGCCCCGGAGTTTAAGTAACTTTGATCATAATTTCTTTTAGGCTCTTATGATCAATTCGAATGATAAAATGCTTGCCTAAAAGATGTTGTCTTCATTTTTGTACAACTTTTACTATTGTAACCAATTCTCTAACATAAGCTTTGGCTTTATGAAGTCTAGTATTGAATTTTTTACTAAAAAATACTATTGGTTTGTTATTTTGATGAAGTACTGCTCCCATCCCAGACCCTAATGCATCTATCTCAACTATAAAAGCTTTTGAAAAATCTGTAATGCCAAAATTAGAGACCAAAGCTTGTTTGGGTTCTTGATAGACTTTTGTTGCCTTCTCTGTCCATGAAAAAGAATCTTTTTTTAACAAGTTGGTAAGTGGTGAAGCCAACATAGCATAATTCTCCACGAATCTTCCATAACAACCTATTATTTCCAAAAATTCACGTAAATGTTTCACATTTTAAGGTTGCGGCTTATTAGTAATAGTTACTATCTTTGTTGGATTTAGCTATAACCCATGCTATGAGACAATATGACCTAAGTATTCAATAGAACTTTGAGTAAATGAACACTTACTTTTCTTGAGATAAAAAGTGTTATCCCTTAAACAAGTTAAAGCTTTCTCCATATGCGTCCAATGTTCCCCCATTGTCTTGCTATACACCAATACGTCATCAAAGAACATAACAATGAACTTTCATAAATATGGCTTGAAAATAGAATTCATTACTACTTAAAAAGTAGATGGTGTATTCGATAAATCAAATGGCATGATAAAAAATTCATAGTAGCCTTTATGGGTTCTAAATGCGGTTTTGATAAGAATCAAACCACTACACTACACTCTTGACCTAAGCCTGGGGACTAGAGATCATGGCTAGACAAGTTTTTTCTTTATGCCCTACAACTAAAGAGTTCGAGCTACTGCAATCTGCCAACCTAAAGCCCTGGCTAAACCAAACCTTCCTATGCTTATCAATAGTCTTAGTTGTCGACCAAAGGTATATTCGAATAGTAATTTGGCTAATATGACCATCTACTAAGCTAACCTAAATCCAAGCTATACTAAACACGTTCGAGCTAAATTCACCTCGAAAGAGTTACTTGCCCAGCTCAACATTACCAAACTATTAGCTTAGATCGGCATCATTACCTGGTAACAACCAAGCCAGCCATACAATTTGTCTGCTTTTGCCAAGCGCATGACCATTGATCATCCAACATGTGTCCAAGCACCCCCTGTGACAAAATTTTCCATACAAAATGGATGTTTTTTCTTGATTTTCTCTTCATGCCCCTTTCCATTCTTTATGCATTACTTCTTTAGGACCTTACCCTTTTTAGTAATTTTTGTTTATAAGTATAAATACTTATTATAAATATAGCCACATGAGGATCATACAATTTGATTTAAATATACTTCTCATTTCATGAGCATTGCTCTATGTTTGCTTGTTACCTTACTCTTATCTTAACTCTTAAACAAAGCTAGGTGGTGAGTATCCTCATTAAACCAGCTTGTGCATCGTATCAAGTTAAGCTGTAAGCCTTCGGTAGTTCCTTAGTGTGTAACATCCTTAGAGTGGATCGAGGTTGCTTGTTTGTTTTCTCTATTCTCGTGCATTTCCCCTCTGTTTTCAAGTTTTTCAAAAGCTTGGACTCACCCCTTATGACCGGCCTTATCAATCTTTGGTCCGATTCATATCATCTTAGTATAAGAGTGAAGGTTGATTTAGATAAGTTGTGTTTGAGCTTTCTTGTGAAGTAATGTTTATTATGATAGTTTGTTGTAGATGCGTAGAGGTTAGCTGCGAGTGTCTAAGTAAGTAGAAGGCATAGTAGTTTACTACTATTGTGCAATTTGTTATACTTTGTTTCATGCATACGAAAATAGAGCAAAATTCAATTGAGTTTATTGTTCTTCGGAGTAGTTGTTGTGTTCACAAATTAGTTAACTATTTATGTGGATAAGTATGTCTGAATTGTTTGGCTTGGAGGAACAATGTCTATTGTTTCTTAGATTCTAAGTTTGTTATTGAGTTTTATCGAAGAGAATGATAGATCCCAATGTTAAAGCTGATATTGGAGATGACAATAGCGATGGCCACCATGGATAACAACCCCAGAACACCCCTAGAAGTACAAATAAGCAAATTGATAAGATGGCTAATCTTACAACCAATTTGACTAGAGCTATTCATACATTGGCCTTTTAACCTGCTGAGTCCATATGAAATACTCCACAAGCTGCTCGACCTGTTAAAGGACAAATCTTGGCTCGATAAGATCGAGGTGGAGGAGTAGGAGGGTATATGAGGAGAATGATTGACTTAAGAGATTTGGATGAAGAAGGAGAAGAAGAGTATAATGAGGAAGAGGAGCGTACTTGAGAATCCTGAGTTGCTGACCATATGAAGCTTCAGATTCTGAGCTTTAATGGTTTTAGAAACATCGATGATTATGTAGATTAGGAAGAGAAGGTTGAGCATGTTTTTAACTATTACCAGTATCAAGACCGTGAGAAAATGAGGATTACTGTCACTCCCTGAATAGAAGAAGTTATTACAGTCCTGCCGTGTAAACAAACTTAAGATAAAAGCTGACCTCATAGCTGTTATTATAGATACATTCACATAAGGCGCACATGACTTAACCAACTTGAAGCATCTAGTCTGACACTTGTCAATAATCAAACTTATTGTATAGTTTTTCAAAATTACCTGTTCAAGATGACCTGTTGTATGATAATACAACAGTGCTTATATAAGCATTTCACATATAGAGTTATAATTTACATTAAGAGTTTACAAAAGTCCCAAGTCTTAAAGTCTATTTATAATAAAATAAGAAGTTAGTAGGCATCTTATGGAATTTCCAATTAGTTTCCTTAAAAACAAAACGAAAAGTCAAAAGCCCAGATTTAATGGATTCTCCTTTCCTCATTTTCCCAACTAACTACACACTAACCTAAAGGTAGTGATATATATACATCTTTTACTTTCACTCATCACCTGTAAAAAAGTCTATAGGGATGTGAGCACAACTAACACAGTAAGTAAGATGAAGTCACAAGAATACCATACAATCACAAACAAAGTTATTAATTATAATGAAATGTAATACAATTAATCACTTAAAACATCATACAATGTTATCCGGTCCATTGTAAGGTTAGAGAAATTACATTCACTATAACCTGAATTGAGGAGTTTATTGCAATTCAAAATCAGACTAAACCTAAGTTTGTGCAATAGAGAACACCCTCCTCCCATAACCACCTTTGAATGACAGCCTTTACCCTTACTGCAACCTCCTCGCCCGTCATTCAGTTCAACTAAGGATGAGGAAATGACCATTTTAGCTATCCTCATCAAAATCGAAGGGAGTCGGTATTTGGTCTGACACTCTTAACTATTCTCTTAATAGTTGCTATGCATGTTCAATTACGTTAGTGATCAAATTACTATTAGTTTTATTTAGGGGTGGACAAATAAGTTCACACAATATAATACTATGATATCATGCAAAATAATACGCCAAAGAATTCAATTCCTGTTACAAATAAAATACCAATCACATATATAGCATGTATATAGATAACAAATTTACAACCACAAGCAATAGTACTCTTAAGCCTCCAAATACATTGATACAGTATTTTAATAAGTGGTAAAACCACGATTCCAACTTACCTGTATTGACGTTCATTGCGATAAGCTCATATTGTCGATGTTCTGATCACTGGAATACCTTATATGTATACCAAAACCCAGATTTAATTTTTATAAGAGTTAGGAAAACGTTAAAGTTTTATTTATTTTTTATATCATCATAAGGTTATACACACATACACACATATATATATTAAGTTTATTATGATTTTTATATGGGGAAAATAGTTTTGTTATATAAGTTATATTAAGTTAGTGAGTATCGATAATATATATAGTTATATTATTACTTATAATATATCATTTTGATCATATTGAAATGTATTTTTTAATCAATTAAGTTACGTTTCGATTACGATAACATTATCATAGTTTGTAAGTTTTTATAATATAATATAAATATGCGTTATATTATCAAAGATTATTTAATTTTAGTAAAAGCAATGTTATTGGGTTCATACGAACTTGATGATACATACTATAGGTTCTATCTCGAGGGATAACTTTTAATGAGTATTTTTATTTTCTATTATACCTATATGCTCCTGTAACAAGCCTTATCATATTATGTTCCTATTATATAATTAAGTTATATTTTATATAGTTTCCTAAAATAGCATAGCAATACTTGTAATTTCTAACCTTAGCATGCGTATATTGTAGCTTGAGTCATGTAATTATCCAAAATATGATGGAAATTCATTTTAACCAGATCTGACCAATATAGATATGTATAGGTTTCATTTGAATTTTTATCATAATTTAGCTTAATATAGCCAAATAAGGTACTCTAGTTAGTAAATTACGCTATTTTACTACTAAAATTTACAACAAATAGCTTAAGTCACTAAATAATTTTACGAAAATTTCTATAGACTTATAAAAATATGGAGAATTCAGTTAGCAAGTGGTTTCATGTTATTGGGTTTATCACCTATATATATACATAATTATGTTTTTACCCCAAAATTGTGATTAATTAAATAAATATTATAATTTTTTCACAAAATTATTTCTAATATGTCCTAACATTATTATAAATCTCTAGAAGTTAGTGGATATCAACTTCATCAATTGCTTTTGGAAAAATCAATTTATCTCGTAATTTTCCTTATTTCTAGATATTTTTATTTTTAAGGGAAAAAATTATAATAAATACCAAACATACTTAAATTAAAAATCGGGTTACATAGTAATTAACTAGGTATAACATGTATTCTACAAAAAAAAATTTCACTTGAAAAAAACATCATTTAACATATTTATTTTGGATTTAAAGTTTTGAACAAATAGTAACTTTGCTAAGTAAGTGTATGAAATATTTATAATTTTACAAAAATATAATTACAGCATAAAATTACATCTAAAATAACATGGAAATAAATTTTTTCATAATTTTTTGGATTAATTTAATATTTTTTAGAATTTAATGAAAAATGGGGTAAAATTTTGACCAATTTGTTTATTAGTTCTTTGGCTACTGTTGGCTATTGGGGGTGTGCCAGATGGGCAGTACACAAGGAAGACTGGTGGTGGTCGACAGGGTTCAACAGCAGATCATCAAGGGGTTAAGGAATTGAGGTAGGGCATTGGGTGCTCTATTTTTTCTAATTTTTCCTATTTTTTTCTATGTCCTCTCACGAATTTTTCTTTAAATGACCTGGTTTCTAAAATGTCCACAATGATGTTAGGATCATATATATGTTGATTTAGGTTGTTTTAGATTTTCCTTATATTTTAAGGAAATTTTCTTTGCTTTTTCTTTACTTATTCCTTAAGCATGAGGTGTTGGATCCCATTTGTTTTTGACTTGTTTCAAAATTTTCCCTTGTGATCTTGATAAGTTCTTTTTTTTTTTTTAGCAAAATATAGATATTTTTAGTATATTATATTAATATTTGGTAATTTTGCTAATATATGTGTATATACCTATGCAATTGATACATGTAATGTGTAAACATACTCTTATAATTATGTTTCTATCATGTCTTTTATTTTTAATATATATTTTCTATTCAATTTTGCAAATTTACCTCTTATTATATATAATTATATAATTTTGGGTTAATTTATGAATATAATTATTATATATATTGGGTATATTCATAAAAATACATGTATATTCATATAGTAAATTATGCTATATTATTTCTTTTCATAGCTTAATTAACTTATTTCTAAGTTTTCATTGCATTTTGAGCTCAGTTTTAGGGGTTTTTATGAGTTTTACGTTATATTATAAAATTACACTTCTAAGGCTTAAATTAGGATTTTAGGTCATTATTTTTACAATCTAACTTCACTAGGTTATTTCAACTAAGATTTCTATCTTACTCGTACAGTTTGGGCTCAATTGAATAAGTTTTTCTTGAAGACCCTCAATTCGGGTACGGTCGCCCTGAATGTGAATTTAGGGGCTTACAAATTATTTACTTGCATAGAGTGTCGAGAAGTATGGTGTCAGATCATGACCTAAAATTCTTGAGCTGTTTCTGGTGAACTCTTTGGCTTTGGTTGGGAACCAAACTACTGTTCAATACTTCTTTCTATCCCTAAACCAACAATCAAATAGAGGTTGTCAACTGCAACCAGAGATTGCTGCTCCAAGTTACAATGGGAAATAACTTACCCAACTAGGATGTATGTTTGCTTGTAATAGAATTGGCTTACAACAGATTAGTACATGCCACCACTGGACATGAATCTTTTGAGGTTGTCTACAGTTTTAACCTTGAACTACCTCTTGATTATGCCCCGATGCCATCACCCGACCAAGAAGACCTAGAAGCAAAGATTAGAGCTCAGTCTTTCCAATAGATTTACTAAAGAGTTGCTTAGCACATTGACCAACTTGCCAAAAAACTAAGGGATAAAGGAAAAGGAAAGAAGGCTAAGTAGTTTCAACTGGGCGATCAAGTATGGTTGTACTTAAGCAAGGAGAGATTCCTCAGCAGGATGAAGAATAAACTATCTATTTAAGCCAACAAACCATTTAAGATACTCGAAAGGATAAAAAATAATGCCTATTGACTAAAGCTGCTGAAAGACTTTGGAGTGTTCGACATATTTAATATTACCCATCTCAACTTATACTGACTAAACGAAGAGCAAGGCGAAGTTTGACTAGATTTGATCTTCAATCCTAATCAGCTCGGAGGAGATGATAAGAATTAGACCAAGGGACCCTTGATTTGAGCTTGAGCATGAGGGCTCGAGAACTTTGTAAGGCACATTCGCCTTCACCAATCTACATGGAAGGACTCCGATCTACTTCTACTTGTCAACCTGCTAACATAGCTGAACTGAACTCTTCCATGCTTAATGCTTCTCTTTGGTTACCAACATGAGGAGCACCTAATCAGTAGCTCTGCACATCCATCCAACAGCTCAGCTGACCTAATTTCGAGTTGTTACGAGCATATTCGAGCTAAATTCACTTCAGAAGAATCTTCAACTCAACTTGCCAACAACTAGATTGACCATAGAATTTTATTATTATGCTAGAAGCACTGCTACTAACTACCAATTATGTATCTAAACGACCATGTGATGGAATCTACTGCACCAATAATTTGTTTTCTTGATTTTTCATTTATACCCTTTTACATTCCTTGTATATTACTTCTTTTGGATAATATCCTTTTAGTCTTTTCCATTTTTAGTAGGTTGCCTTAATATTTCGGGTATAAATACCCTTGTATTTTGTAGCTACATCATCAGAATAATCCTTTATTAAAATATACTACTTTGTTCCATTGTGAGCATTCTCATGCTTGTGTAGCTTATTTTTACTTTTATCCTAACCTTTAAGCAAGGCTAAGCATCGAGTACCCTTATTGAGTTAGCTCGTACATGATATCGAGTTGATTCATGAGTCCTTGGTAGTTCATCGGTATGTCATATCTTAGGAGCTAATAATGGGTTTTTACTTATTTATGCGTACTCCATCTTCTTTTTTGGACTTTTTATGAGTTCAGACCCATTCCATAGATACGGTTGACCTTGTCCTTCCTCGGCGTAACCTATCATATTCTATGGCGTTCTTTAGCTAAAAGCATTCATCTATTGTGTGGCCATAATCCTCGTAGAACTTGCAATACTTGTTGAAGGGCTCCACCTTATCTTTGGGTGCTTCTATAGTAGGCCTCTTCCTTGGACCTTCGTACAGACTTAGGCTAGGGGTTGGTTTAGAGGGGTGTGTTGGGTGTATATAGGTATGGGCATGCGGTGCTTCTTATTATTGGAGCTCTCTCCATCTGCTCAATTCGACACCCTTCTACCTAAGGTAGTCTATTACACCTTGAAGCGGTAAAGTCGTTACAGTCTTATTGCGCAAACCATTCTAAGATAGAAATTGGCCATGCAGTCGCTGTCTTAGACTTGATTTACATAAAATGTCTACGATTAACCCATTTTCAAGTAAACAGTTCATAAATTAAGTATGTTATTTACTTATGAACTTAAGAAAGATACATACTTATTATTGAAATAACCTAAGTATCTTTACAAGATTTAGCAACTTAATCCTAATCTACTTAAATAATTTGTAAATTAATATTAAGAGCTTTAAAGAATAATCTATACTTGAGAGTGTATCCGGTCTTCAATTTATATTCTCACTCTTCAGGATCTCGCAGTTACTAGCTTTAGGGTAAATGTAATTCACTTCCTAGCTAGCACCTGCAATAAAGTCTATAAGGATGTGAATAACTACCGCTCAGTAAGTTAAGATGGAGACTTAAAACCATACAGTAAACACAAATAAGGTTATCAACCAAATTATTAAGTGCAATGCATGTTTAAACAAATGTCATTGCAAGACATTGTTTGGCCCGTCGTGAGATTTGAAAAATTGCATCTGCTCTAATCTTGGTTGAAGAGTTTCCGTTAATGCAATAGCTCATGACCAAACCCAGGCTTGTGCAATGGAGACATCGCTCCTCCCGCAACTACCTTTAAACCATTAACTTTACCTTTGCTGCAATCTCCTTACTTATCACTTAGTTTGACTAAAGATAAAGAAGGGACTGATTATATTATCCAGCGTTATCCCTTTTGAAAGGGTCGATATTTAGTTGGAGAATCCTAGGTTTCCTCTAATGGGTTGCTATGCAGGTTTGATTTATAGTTACAAATTATATATTTGATTAGGTTCAGTTTAGGGTAATAAATCATTTTATACAAATCATACAATACAAGCTTGAACAATAAATCGAATCACATCATCAACTCCAAAACAAATACAGGCATACAGTCGACTATTTAATAAACATAATCAAGTACAATTTCAAGCCTTTAAGTACTACAACTTAGTACTCTGAAATATAGTGATATCTTAATCTCAACTTACTTAGACTCCTCGCTTGTTCGGTCGAGGTAAGACTCACTCAATCCATCGCCAATAATTCCTATAATACCAACATTGTTTTAGTTTTCACATAATTGTCATAGATTAATTTTATCTTATATCACTTATTATTATCTTCGGTTTAGGGTTTAATATGCCTAATTATTTAGGTTCTCAAGTCTTTTACAATTATTCTTGATTTGGGCTAAGTTCGGGTTCATTTTTCGCGTTGATTTCTAAATTTAGTTTTAGCTCTATTTTTAAGTACGATTTTATACGTAAACTCTAGAAACCCATTTTGATCCATAATGTGAAATTAATCATATTATTTCTAGGTATCCTAAATATCATAATTATCCCTAATCAGTATTTTATTCTACTCGGTATACTTAAATCCTCATTAGTGTACTAAATTTATTCCCAAAATGAGAAAATTTTAAATATTCCATATAAACACCTAAATTTAAGTTTCCCACTAGATTTATTACATATTTTTATTAATATTAAAATATCAATTTTAATATAATACTTTCCTACTCATTTATTTCTTATATTTATATATTATACGTATTATCACTTAATATGTACATAATATGCATATCTAATAGTCTTATTACTTCAAATATCATCTCCTAACATTAATTAATATCTCAAAATATCTAATTTCATCCCAAATAAGATTTTACTCACAATTACCTTAATTTACAAAATTAACTTAAAATTTACCATTTTTACTTGTTACATATATACTACATAATATCCTAATAATTACATCTAACCCCCAAATGTTACAAATATCATACTTCATTAGATTTCAACATCCTAAAACATATAATTATGTACTAAATCAATAATTATCTATTTAATTACCTAATTAGCCCTAAATTACCCATTTTATACATCATTTTAAGGCCTAAAAATTATCTAAAAATTTCAAAAATTATTTTTTGAAAAAGGGCTTCATAACACCGTTATATAATCCCTAAATAGTCTACATAAAAATTTTGGGTTCAAAACTACACTCTTAAGCCTATTTATTTCTAAATTGAATAAAGCTCAAGTTTACACGGTTTCTTAAGGATGGTATATTTTTAAATACAAAATCATGAAACTAAAAATTTTCTCTAAATCTACATACTTAAAACCCTTAGTGTAGACACCAATTTCTAACCCCCCATAGTTTTAAGTTTTTTTTTTTTTTTAAATAGGGTCCTAATTTGAAAAAATAATAATGATAATAATAAAAATTTGGAAAAATGATGAAAATACAAAAAAAGTGAGAAAAGAAAAAAATTATAAATATTTTTAGAAAATAAATTATTTTAGGGTCAATTAGTTTAGTTTTAGCTCGGTTCAAATAATTATTTTAGAGAGTCGTGTGATTTAAGTACAATTTAATTATACTAAATATTAAAGCATGGGCCAACGGCTTAACGAATAAGTATTTAAGCATTGACATTGGATTAGCTTGGGGTTACGGGTTTGAATCTCATTAGACAATTATGTGCCTTTCATTTTTGCTTTCCTTTATTTTGCGAAAATCGGTTGAGTGTACAGAATTCAAATCTAATTTTAAATCTTATCAAATCTTTCGAATTTAATGCGATAAAGATTTGTGAGATTCAAATTNTACTCACTAGGCTATTCTTATGGCTTTGTCTAATGTAGTAAATTGTTGAAGCTCCACGACATCTCAACCATTGAGAAATTTAGATACTGTTCGGGCCGATGGTTCATCCACTTCATATTAAATCATAAGTATTTGGAACTTCTGAACATATTCGTCAATAGTTCGACTTCCTTGTCTCAACTCTTGAAGCTAAGTGAAGGTGTCTTGCAAATAAGTATCCAGTACGAATCTATTTTTAAGTATACTTTTCATCTGAGGCTAAGTATTTACTTCCCTATATTTTTCTTGTCTTCTCATAATTTGAGAATTCCTCTACCACATCATGGCATAACCTAAGAACTTTACAATAGCAATTGTGAGCCTCTAAAATTGTATTTAAGGCAACTATACCTAGATTTAGGGCCTTCAGGAAAAACTTATCCGATTGAACTTAAACTTCATGACTAGGATAGAAATGTAAGTTGAAATAACCAAGTAAAGTTAGATTATGAAAATAATGACCTAAAATCTCAATTTTAATTTTAAAAGTATAATAGTATAATATAGTGTAAGATTCTTTGGAACCCCTAAAACTGAGCTCCAAATATGACGAGGACTTAGATATAAGTTAATTAAGTTATAAAAAGGTATATATAATTATATAATTTTAAGTTACTTTATGAGTATAATTATTATATATACCGGGTATATTCATAAAAAGCACACATATATTCATATAGTGTATTATGCTATATTATTCCTTTTTATAACTTAATTAACTTATATCTAAGTCCTCGTCATATTTGGAGCTCAGTTTTAGGGGTTCCAAAGAATCTTACACTATATTATACTATTATACTTTTAAAATTAAAATTGAGATTTTAGGTCATTATTTTCATAATCTAACTTTACTTGGTTATTTCAACTTACATTTCTATCCTAGTCATGAAGTTTAAGTTCAATCGGATAAGTTTTTCCTGAAGGCCCTAAATCTAGGTATAGTTGCCTTAAATACAATTTTAGAGGCTCACAATTGCTATTGTAAAGTTCTTAGGTTATGCCATGATGTGGTAGAGGAATTCTCAAATTATGAGAAGACAAGAAAAATATAGGGAAGTAAATACTTAGCCTCAGATGAAAAGTATACTTAAAAATAGATTCGTACTGGATACTTATTTGCAAGACACCTTCACTTAGCTTCAAGAGTTGAGACAAGGAAGTCGAACTATTGACGAATATGTTCAGAAGTTCCAAATACTTATGATTTAATATGAAGTGGATGAACCATCGGCCCGAACAGTATCTAAATTTCTCAATGGTTGAGATGTCGTGGAGCTTCAACAATTTACTACATTAGACAAAGCCATAAGAATAGCCTAGTGAGTAAAAAGACAAAGGAGGAACAAGCCAAGTCGACCTCTAATGAGCTAACTAGTCCAATCAAGCCAACCCGCTCAAGGAAGTTACCAAGCTCAACAAAGTGTTGAACCGAGTAAAAGAACAAATGTGAAAGTTGAACAAAAGAGTCGACTAATTGATGGTGAAGTGCTACCAAGAACTTATGAGAAGGGACAAGAATTTGGAAGGAAGATGAGTTGGATCAAGTGTTTTAAGTGTCAAAGGTTTGGACACATGGTTGCCTAATGTCCGAATAAAAGAACTATGACTATCAAAGGAGACATTCTGAAACTCGATGTGGATAGTACTGATGAGGAGCCCCAAGAGAAGGTTGCTCCTGAAAAGGATATAACTAGGAAGATGAGCTTATCGAAGAGGATGTGTTTGCTAAGGATCTGGACAAACTAACTTTGGTTGTCCAGCATGCGATGAGTATAAAACCCTCTACCGGGGAAGAGTAGAGAGAGAACTTACTTAACATCACTTGCAAAGTAAATGAGTAGGTTTGTATGGTCATAGTGGATAATGGGAGCTATACTAAGGTAGCATCTATCGACCTAATTAAGAAGCTCAAGTTGTCAACTATCCTACACCCAAAGCCATATAAGTGACATTAGCTAAATGAAAAGGGAGCACTACATGTCACTCAGTAAGTGTTACTGTCAGTCTTTACCAGCAATTACTTTGATGAAATTCTTTGTGATGTGCTTTCCATGTATGCATCACATGTGTTGCTAGGTAACCTTAACTTTTTGATTGAAGGGTTATTCATGACGGTTTTAAGAATACGTATGCGTTTGAGAAAGATGGTAGGAAAATTACCTTAAACTCCATGACCCCAAGCCAAGTGAGTATGCTAGCTCAAGGTACTAAGAAGGCTTTGGTTCTGAGTCAAGTCGAGCTTCAAGAAGCTATTAAAGCTGATACGCCGACCTTTCTATTAGTCAAACGACTATTAAAGCTGAAGGAGCAAGTTGAACTACCCCCAAAGATTAAGATGATATTGAATGAGTATGTAGACCTATTTTTGAAATAGCTGCTAAAAGGGTTACCCCCTTTTCGAGGCATAGAGCATTACATAGACTTGATACTCAACATTACCCTATCGAACAAGCCTGCCTATAGAATGAATCTCAAGCAAACTATAGAGCTTTAGACACAAGTCAACGAGTTACTAGAGAAGGGATATGTAAGAGATAGTCTTAGCCTTTATGCTGTGCCTGCAATGCATGCACAAAAGAAGTATGGAACTTGGTATATGTGTGTAGATAGCAGAGCTATCAACAAGATTATGATTAAGTATAGATACCCCATTCTGAAGCTAGATAATATGTTAAACAAACTAAGTGGTGCAAGAGTGTCCAGCAAGATTAACTTGAAATTAGGATGCCATTAGATTCGAATAAGGCAAGGGGATAAATGGAAAACTACTTTTAAGACCTAACATGGCTTGTACAAGTGGATGGTCATGCTTTTTGGATTATCAAACGCCCTAAGCACTTTTATGAGGTTAATGAATCATGTTTTAAGGAATCTAATCAAGAAGTTTGTCATTGTTTACTTTGACGACATCCTTGTCTATAGTGCCAACCTGGTAAGTTATATTGACCATCTCGAAGCTGTTTACAATGTCCTTTGAGTAGAGAAATTGTTCGAAAACATGAAGAAGTGTTGTTTTTGTCAAGAAAAGGTGATCTTCCTAGGCTACGTAGTTAGTAGTGGAGGATTAAGAGTTGATGAAGAGAAGGTTCAAGCCATTGTTGAATGGTCGACCCTAACTTCATGTGCTAAGGTAAGATGGCATCATTCCACCGATGCTTCATTCAAAGATTCGGTACTATAGTTGTACCTTTAACCGAACTAACAAAGAAAGATGTAGAGTTCACGTGGGGAGAGAAAGAAGAGAGAAGTTTTGTCAAGGTGAAAGCAAGGTTGACCTTTACCCCAGTCTTAACTCTACTAGACTTTGATAAAGTGTTTAGGCTTGAAGGCAACGCATCGCATCAAGTGTCGACATCAGAGCAATGTTAATACAAAAATGCCGACTTATCAGTTATCATAATGAAAAGCTTAAAGGAGCATAACTAGATTATTCAGTGCATGACAAAGAACTCTTGGCATTAATCTGAGCTCTTCGTATCTGGTAATATTATCTTCTGCTAAAGGAATTTGTCATATACATGGATCATGAATCCTTGAGATATCTGCGGAGCCAATCAAAGCTTTCTAAATGCTAAGCTCAACGAATCGAATTTCTAGAAGGGTTTAACTTTATTATCAAATACAAGCAAGGTAAGAATAATATAGTTGTCGATGCTTTGTTAAGAAGACATGTTCTTCTCATTGAGTTACAAACCAACCTGTTAAGGTTTGTAAGTATTAAAGATCAGTATCAACATGATTCTTACTTTGGTCCTATATATAAACGATGTAAAGAAGGAAGAATGATAGATGGATACCATGTGAAGGATGATTATCTGTTTCGATGAGGCAAATTATGTGTACTGACTTGTTTAATAAGGGAACTACTAGTGAGAGAAGCCTATAATGGAGGACTCTTTAAGCACTTTGGAGAACGAAAGACGTATGAGCTACTAAATGACAAGTTCCTTTGGCCTAAAATGAAATGTGATGTGCATTGTGTGATTAAGGGATGCGCCATCTACAAGAAAGCAAAAACCAAGCAAAACAAGGGAAGGCCATGCCTATACCCATCTTAACCAAACCATAGGTTGACTTGAGTACGGATTTTGTCCTTGGATTGCCCTAAACTACCTAAGGCAAAGATTATGTGATGGTCATTGTAGATAGGTCCAGTAATATGGCACATTTTGTGCTTTGCACCAAAACTAATGACGATTCAACTGTTACTTCTTTGTTTTTACAAGAAATGGTACGCTTGTGCAGAGTGTCGATGAGTATGGTGTCAAATAGAGACCTAAAATTCTTGTGCCGTTTTTAGAGAACTTTATGGCGTCAGATGGGAACCAAACTACTATTCAATACCTCTTGCCATCTCCAAACCAACGGCCAAACAGAGGTTGTCAATCGTACCTTAGGGTTACTACTTCGAGTTGTTGTAGGAAGAACTTAGCCAACTAGGATGTCTGCCTACTTGTGATAGAATTTGCTTACAACAGGACAATGCATGCCACCACTGGACATACCCTATTTGAGGTTATCTACAGTTTCATCCCCGAGCTCCCCCTTGATCACACCCCGATGTCGCCTATTGACCAAGAAGATCTAAAAGCAAGAACCGGAGCTTAGTCCATCCAACAGATTTACCAATGAGTCACCCATCACATTGATTGAGCTGCCAGAAAACTAAAGGAGAAAGGCAAAAGAAGGAAGACTAGGTAGTTTTAGCCTGGTGACCAAGTATAGCTACACTTGAGCAAGAAGAGGTTTCCTAATAAGAGGAAGAACAAGCTATCTGCTAGAGTTGAAGGACCATTCAGGATACTCCAAAAGATAAACAACAATACATACTAATTAGAACTACTAGAAGACTTCAGAGTATCTGACGTGTTTAATATTACTAATCTCATCCCTTATTGACTCAAGGAGAACTTGGACAAGGACCAATTGGATTTGATCCTAAATCCCAATCAACTCGGTAAGGATGATAGGAATCAGACTACTAAATCCCTGACCCCAGCCCAAGGACTAAAGAGCATGGCTAGACGAGTTCTTTATGACCTAAATCTAAGTTATACCGAATACGTCCGAGTTGAATTCACCTCAGAAGAGTCACTTACCTATCTTGGCACCGTCAAACTATCATCTTGGATTAGCATCATTACTCGACAACAGCCAAGATAGTTATACAGTTTGTCTGCTTTTGCCAGCATATGATCACTAATCATCCAACACATATCTGAGCACACCCATGACAGAATCTTCCGTACAAAACGAATGTTCTCTTGAATTGCTCTTTATGTCTTCTTTCATTATTTGTACATTAATTCTTTAGGACCTTACCCCTTTTAGTCATTTCCATTTATAGTTGTTACCTTAATATTTCGAGTATAAATACCCATTGTAAATGTAGTCGCAAGAGGATCATACAATCTATTATCAATATACTTTTCATTTCATGAGCATTGCTCTCTATTTGCTTGTTATCTCACTCTTATCTTATCCCTTCAGTAAGGTTAAGTAGCAAGTACTCTCATTGGACTAACTTATACGTCATATCGAGTTGAGTCGTGAGCTCTCGGTAGTTTCCTAATACATAAGCATATTGAGGTTTGCTTGTTTGTTTTCTTTATTTTTGAGCTTTCCACAAGCTTGAACCTACCCCTTACAATCGGCCTTGTTAGTCCTTAGCCTGGTTTGTATCAGGTTTTATGTAATCACTAAGATATATACGTATTTGTTGATAACTCGCTCTTAAATCCATCTTGAAGAAAATTGCAGCGCCTCCCAACTTATCTAATAATTCATCAATTGTGGAAATAGGGAATTTATCGAGAAATGTAGCTTGGTTTAAAACCCTATAATCTATGCAAAAGCACCACGTCCTATCTTTCTTGTTTACCAATAGCACTGATGAGGAAAATGGACTAGTGTTTCGTCTGATCATGCTTGATTGCAACATCTCTTGAACCATTTTTTCTATCTCTTCCTTCTGAAAGTGCGAATATCTGTACGAATGAACATTGATAACTTGTTTTTCATCTTTTAAATGAATGTAGTGTTGTATGAATCTCAATGGTAGTAGTGATGATGGAGTTGCAAACACATGTTCGAATCTACTTGATAACTCTTGTAAAGAGTTGTTGTTGGTAGTACAAATAGATGAATTGCTCATTTGAGCGACCAACTGATATAAACAAGCTATGTTGTTTGAATGTACTAGTTTCCGCAACTCGTTGTGTTCAATCTATCTATATTGCAATCTTGTTTGTCCTTCTAAGTCAATATCATTGCCACTTACTGTAAAACTTATTGCTAACTATGAATGATCAAATGTTACTGGTCTTAACATTGTTAACCATTGAATCCTTAATATAATTTCAACACTCTATATTTCTATGATATAAAATCCACGAAAAATTCCACTTAATTCAACATTAATGGGACTTTTCTACACATTCCTAAACATATCGGCCTATCTTCATTGCCAATTATTATTGACAACTCAAGAATTGCTATAATTGGCAAATTCAAATGCTTCGCTACTTTCAATTGCATGAAGTTATGTGTACTTCCAGAGTCAACTAACATAGAAACAAGCTTTCCATTTATAGTCCCTTATAGACGGAGTGCCTTAGGTGTTGATACTCCAAATAATGCATCATAATCGATCTCCACTATATCTTGCTCTTCCATTTCTAATTTTGACAATTCATCACTGTCAATGTGTTGTCCTTTATATTCAAAGTTAGTAGTATCCTCTTCCTCCACTTCATTCGATTAAATCATCATAAAAAACTTCGACTTACACAAATGGCCTTTATGAAATTTCTTATCGCAATTGTAGCATAACCCTTTCTCTCTTCTGACAGCTAAGTCAACAAGCGTCATTTTTTTAATGGGTAATGATTTTGAAGTGTTAGGTTATGTTTATGGTTGCTATAGTTGAGTAATAAAGTGTTTATTAGGTGGTTTTGAAATGATGGATTTCAAAACAAATGGTTTGTTTGAAAAAATAAATTTCCAAGAAGAAGTGTTTGGTTTTTGAAATGGTAAAGGTTCTTTATGTTTAAGCCTATTAAGTTTTAATTCATGTAATCTAGCAAGACTTGTCTCAATCAAAGAATTTGGTTGTGCTAAAATAACTTGCTTTAATATCTAGATCAAGACTCGAAATAAAACAACTATGTAAAAAACTCTCTAGAAGGCCATGCACGTAATTCAACAATACTTCAAATTCACTCTAATATTTTTCTATAGTAATAGTTTGTACAAGTTTTGTTCAATTTAACTTAGTAATCCTCAAACATTGAGGGACCAAATCTTGACTTAAGGGCTTGAAGAAATAGCTACCATGTTGAAATAAAACTACTCTTACACATCTACTGAAACCAATTCAGAGCTTCTTTCTCCATTGCAAATGAGGCCATACGTAATCTTTCATAATCTAGAACATCATAAAAATCAAAGAATTGTGTAACTTTGAAAATCTACCCTTCTATATCCAACCCATCAAATCTTGGCAACTCCAACTTAATGTTTCAAGCATAAATTGCTTGCTCATGTACATTATTGTAAGAAGATGATGAGTGTTCAACATTATTTTTACCATTTGTATTCACATTTTAATTCTCTTTCCATATGTTCAAGGATTCCATAATCACTACAATATTAGCATTTATTGCATCCATGGTATTCTCCAGCTTATCAGTCCTTGCATTAATTTCTTTGCTAGACTCCTTGAGAGCTCCCATCCTATTTACATAAGCATGTACTTCTTCTTATAATTAAGACAAACTTCTAATATTATTAACCATGATTTCTTTGAGAACTTGATTCTTGCAAGATCAATATAATAATAGCAAAAATGAAAGCACCAATTGATAGGCCTATGATTGGCTTAAGCTCACTAACCGAAAATACCAACTCTATAAAATATCTAAAGAAAGAGAAAATGAGATCTAGATCACCCGCAGGTACGGTATCCTCTCTCTCCCTCTTTGTGTCCTTTCCTTATTTCACTCTGTGGAATGTTCCTATATGAAATCTAGGGTTTCTTACTCTCACACTCGCAAATTAGTTGTGAAACCTTAGTTTTTTACCGACCACTCGTGTTCGGAATAGTGGATTATCTTCATCATACGTGAAATTTAGAAAGTATAGTTGAGAAATGAGTTTAGTCATATAATAAGACCCTAACTGCTTGATATCGATACGAGGCAGGGTACTCAGTATGATTTAAAGCTGTTGAGCTTGATTTTTTTATAGTTTTTATTTATTTTCCTTAATATAATCAATATTAAACCCTATCCGTTTAATATTAACCATCGACTAAGAATTAAGAAAAATCAAAGTTTTTTAAACATGTTTTGAAAATACTTGGAGTTACCACCCGATCAAAGTAGGGAAAAAGTTTAAATTAAAACCAATTAGGTTGATTGATTTTAGTCTAGACATTGTGTTGTATAAAAAACCAATTTTAAAAAAAGTTTTTGAAAACCAGAATGGGTACCACTTATTAAACTCTAAAGGGTATTACTTTTAACTTTTTGAATTTAAATTCACTCTTCAATGTACCCTTTTGAGACTTTAATTTCTATTTTACAAAAACAACAAATCATACCACGTACAACTAAGTTAATTAAATTGATTATTTACAAAAGATGGAAAAAGAAAAAAGATGGAAAAAGAAAATTTTCCATATTTTAAGTTATCCTGTAATTATGTACGAGTGTTTACATAATTGCTAGTCGAGATCAGGCTTCTATAGTTCATTTACCAAAAACATTAGCAACTTAGTTGATTTTAATTTATGAAAATGGTTGGCTATAAATTCTTTAGCCATTTTAATTTTATTTAAAGAAAATTTTATGAAAAGGGTCTTAATTTGGGTATTTTATTTTTATTTTGGAAACTTTTAAAGTAACCATAATTTTGGGAAAAGGTTAATTATTTATTTATTTGGAAAACAATTTTTTGTAGGTCATAAAACGATTTTTTTAATTTTTATTATTTTTCTTTATTTTATTTTATCTTTCTTTATGTATTAACTGAGAAATAAAATAAAAAAGAAAAAGAAAAAAAACTAAACTTTCCCATTTTGTTCTTTTTCTTTTTCTTTCTTTTTTTTTCTTTTGTTTCTTCTTTTTCCATATTTTTTTTTTTTTTGTGGATTACAATTACATTAGAATAACTAAATAAAAGTTGAAAGTAAAAACATAAGAGGGTAGCCAAACCAAGAAGCAGTGTACAGGTCAAATCTGGGGGCACAAGAATCGCGTCAAGGCGCAGATCTAGGTCAATAAGAGTAAAGAGTTGTAGCAACTAAAGTGGAGTGTCAGAAGCTATTTCAAGGTGATCTTCAAGCAAGATGGCCACTTTTATGTGTTTTTTATTGTGTTTAGTAGGTCTATGAGTGGTGCTACAATGTTTGGAGCTTGTTCAGGTAGTTATCGAAGTTGGGCGATTTGGGTTGGTGGAGATAGAAGGATGTATGAACCAATCTGGTGGTCGTTAGAGCTTGTGGACATGTTAACTTGGTGTTGTTGGGTGTTGTGAGTGTTGAAGTGGTGTTGGATTAGACTCAGGTGTGGCCATGGTTGGTGGTTTATGCTAAGGCTGACGGTGTTGAAGGTAGTGATTGGGTTTTGTTTGTTTGATGCTTGGGAGGCTGCTATGAACTATGGAACCATTAGGGATCAAGAGCTTATCAACTAGGGATTGTATTAAGGGTAGTGGCTTAGCTTAAAAGTGAATGTAGTGATAGAATTTTTAGAGAGAGAGTGATGAAATGTATGCTTGTGCTGTATTTCGATACTTGTTGATGAGTGCTTCATCCTGGAATGGGGATGTGGAGGTCTGATTTATACTCGACTAAGTTCAAACAAGCTTAGAAGCTCCATTAATGGTGGATTGACTAATTCGGATTTCACGCATATAGGCGATTTTTTTTTTTTTTTTTTTGCCGATTTGAAGTGCATTTTGGTTGAATCTAGATGAAGTTTGGGGCTCAATTTGTAGAATGCCATGTAATTTACATGATTTCATTATTAATTTGGTGAAATCGTGTAAAAAAAAAAGACAATAAAAAATGGTCTTGAATTGACTTACACAAAGAGAGAAAGAGTTGGGAATTTGGTCGTTCCATGAAGAAGAAGCAACCAGGGGTGATTTGTACACCTGGGTTAGCTTTCATTTGCTGGGCTTTAAGCCTAACGAAGGTTCTGGCCCTTTTTATTTTTTTTGGAATTCTTTTTCTTTTTTTCTTTTCAATGGATAAAAATAAATAAATAAATACACTAAACCAAGTTTCTATTTAAAATTAGACCTTAAATGATTGATCTTAAAATAATTTTCACTCAAGCTCAATTTAAATTAATTTTTGTACTTAAAGTCAATGGCAAAAAATAAAATTACTAATTCCATGTAACCTAATGACACTAAAAATGACCTAAGACTTCTATTTTCCTAAAAAAAAAAAGATCTGTCTTTCTATATTATTATTCTCTTTCATTTTCTATATTTTATATTTTTTTGTATCTTTTCTAAACTTTCTATATTTTTTGTATATTTTCTACATTTTCTATTTTTTGTGCTCTTTTCTCTTCTTTTTTTTTTTAAATTAAAATTAGGGCCCTTTACCTTATCCTTAAAAAAATCTCTAAAATTATTGGGAGGTAAAAATGGGATGTCCACAAGGGCTTCCTAAAAATCTTATCCACATTGAGTAAAATGATAACTTAAGGTCACAAAAGTTAGAAGAAAAGTCTTCTTAAAATAAAGTTTTTAGAATATTTAATTTTAATAAAACAAACATTTACTATGATCGTTTGATAATTATTGGGAACTCAAAATTTGAGCTTGAAACAAAACGAGCCTTTAAAGATGAATTATTTGATATTATTTAGGACTTAAATAGCATATAGTGTGATTATATTGTCATACATTATACACGTTATATACTCGATATGCATATATATATATATATATATATATATTAATAAATATGCATGTTACATGGAGTATATATATGTAAATTGACATGGATTATTAAACATAAGTAAAGTATACTCTATGACTATTATTTCATATATGTTAAATAAGTAACATTGTAGATTTGGCTTTTACTTTAGTGAGCTAACATTTAGTAAATAACATTTTTTAATTATTAAAATATTGTTAAGTTGACATATAAGATGATGATTCATTGTCATCTTTGTACCATTGTAAGGACCCTAGGAGGGGCTTAGTAGTATTGTCTAGAATTTCCATATCACATGTACACTCATGATAATAAAATCGTCTTGTAAATCAGAGATTATAAGACTCTAAATAGTTAATCGTTAAGGTCTTCAATTTTAGTTCATTAACCCATTGTATAATATAAATAACTATGGATATCTATTATTCCACAATTCCTCATAACCGCAGAGAATTAGTATCCCCTACCAAAATAGTGAAATAAGATAGACAATTCCAAAAAAAAATTGAATTTACTAAAGATACTAAACTTAATTGATATATTAGTTGTTTTCCTAAAGCATTCCAAATTAACTATACCAGCTTTTGATTATACTGATTCAATGGTAACACTCTGCACTCAATTCCTATCCATGTCCTAACTATTGATCAACCTGCAAAGCAAAGAACTATTAGGGTATAAGCTTACACTTAGTGAAATAAATCCCTTCGTTAATACTGCATGACAAAAATTTATTTAATGCACAAATATGTGAATGCATGATCAATTAGTATGTCAAACAATACAATACATGTAATGGCCTAGAAACTGTATGCAACTCAAGATTATGCCCCCTGTAGTCAGGGTTTGAAGATAATTAACTAATCCAAACCAAAATCCGGGTTCTAGTCTTTGGGTTTTATTTCATTTGCACTATTATGCTTAAGTTAAAACAAAACCATATATATATATATATGTATATATAAATATGCTTTCTTTACTAAATAACAAATTATATTTTCAAAATCCTAATTCTAGCGGTGTGATGACCTCTACAATCTATAAACACACGCCTTAAGTAGAAGTCACAAGACATGGCCCCTTGCCAACGGTTGGTGTCTCCCAGCGCCTAGTAAGCCCGTCAGCTTAAGACAAAGACTCAATAAAATGATGACATAGCTACTGCCTAATCCTGCAGAAGGCCCTCCTCTTGTAAGTCCCTTCCCATCTTTTACATGAAGCGGCAGTTGATGTTATCCAAATACAATTATGGGGAATGCATGGTTCATTTAATTTCTTAATCATATAAGTAGTTAATTCGATTTTTCAAGATGATTTGACAATTTCATTCCATACAATCGTACATATAAATTATCACAAACAATTTCCATTATTATATGATTAACAAGCCATAGCATTCAATCACAATTTCATATACACGCATTTCCCATATCCTATAAGCATCCAATTTATATATATAAGTTTAGGTGTATTTATTCTACAGCCAAACTCAAGTAAAAAGTCATCAGGAATTCACTCACTCAACCATACGGGTCAATCAAAGTAGTCTGGGAGTAGGTCGTCTTCGAAAGCCAGGTCTCCTGGACATCACAAATACGATACTATAAGGATTTGAAATAGAATTTGGAAAACTAAACTAAAACCCTTTAAGTTATACTTTTGACTTGATTTCATATTTTTCCTGATTTTTACTTAAAGTTTAATCACGTATAACTTTCTCATTTTAAATCTGATTTTTATGATCTTATAGTCATTCTTCATCATTTTTTAGTGTACTTTAACGTAGTGAAGTTATATTTTCATGATGAGGCATGCAAAATTGCCCGTAGGTTAGAACAATAGTTATCCTCATGATTTAAAGTGGTTTTGGGCTTTGTTTGGTTAATGAGCTTTTTGGTAACTTAGGAAATTCTTTGGGCTTGGGGGACTTTATTCCAAACTTAAAATACTCCTTAAGGTCAGATTTTCAACTTTGGTTTACACTCTTGGTGCTAACAACAACTTCTTGGGTTTTTAAGTGGGCTTAAGTTGTCAAATGAGCTTGTTTTTTTGTTCAAACTAAAGTTAGTGACTTTATTGGGCTTATGGAGTCTTAGGTGGATTTCTTGTGGGCTTCAAAAACAACCTGTCTTAATATTTTAAAGTGCTGGTTAGAATTTTAATGGAGGCCCAACTTAGAGTTCTAGGCTCATTTTAAAAGTTTTAGGCTCGGTTTTAAGTTTTAGGCTTTATACACTTATCGTACTTGCCTTGGTTGGTCTTTTCACTTTGTTTACTTGGTTTTATCATATTTTTAAGTAACTTTTATTGTGGTTCTAGATCTAGCTGTGAAGAATCCAAGGGGCACTCACTTGGTTTATCAAATTATTTTATCATTTCCTTAAGTTTAGGTGTTAAATCATGAACCTAAGCTACTTATATTTAAATCTTGACTTAACTTCTCTTCCATAGGATGATTACTTAGCTCATACTTTACATAAAAATAGTAGATCTCATACTTATCACAACTTCCATATCATTGTTCATATCTTACAAAGTTGATTTCCTCATAAAAATTTCATGTGATAGATTTTCCTATACCTAAGTCTAGATTTGAGTATGTTTAACTTAATAGAAATGAAAATAACATCCAAATGACTTACAAATCCTCACGTCCAGCATGCTTCCTCTTTATTCAAGTTCTCATTTCAAGATTTTCTCATTTTAAAATTTTCCATTCTAAGTATTAATAAGTATCTCTATAAAATACCAACTTTACATGCTCATATTCTAACTTCTATATAAGGATTTCATGAGTTTGCTTCTTAAGATAGTCTTAGATGTTTCATTAACTTATGATCATACCCATATCCTCAAGAAATCATGGTCTTCTAACATGTAATACTAAACTACTAACACAAAGAAACAACTTATTCATCCTCAAAGTGAAAACAAGGTAGTGGTGCAACTAAGTATCCTCTTAGCTCATTGTCTTCTTGTAAGTTCTTTTGGAAGCTAGGGTCTTGATCTTTAAAGTGGGTTTTTGGAGATATTTTAAAGTTTTTAAAAGTGGTTTTTGAAATTGACAAAAAGAGGCAACAAAATCAAGCTTTTGTACCATGAGTTATGAAGCAAAAAGTGTGGCGGCAATGTAGGGTTTTGTAGGGTTAGGTTTCTTCTTTTGATTTGTGTTTAAAGTGAGAGAAAAGGAAGTGAAAATGAGAGTGAAAGAGGGAATGAGTGGCAAATTTTTGAATAGGAAGAGAAGTGTGTTTAAGAAGCTTTAATTGATTGTCTTTTAGTATGCATAAATGCCAATTTTTTAACAAAACTAGATGATGTAAATATTAAGGGGTGAATAGTAGGTACGTAAGACAATTCAATGATGGACAAATGACAAGGCATAGCCTCTCTTTTCATTCTTTTCCAACTGGCCATGTAGGGAACAATTAGAGCATGGTGTTATCTTGTCACTTAATTAAAAGTTGAGCACATAAAATAATGTGATAACTTGTCCATATATAGTATAAGTTTTGGTGTGATAAGAGAAATGTCTTATCACTACTTTTTGATAAGTTATCAATTGATAAATGATTCTAACTCTCAATTGATAAGTTATTTAGGATGATTGGTTGGTTTACTTATTCATGTGCATAAGTCTTATGCATGAAAATAAGGAGATAGTCTTATATGAAATTCTTTTAGAGTTTGTTTCTTAAATTGGTTTGTAAGTTATGATTTAATTCTTATAAAATTATGAAAATTTCTAAAATTGAATAAAATTATTCAAATTAAATTATTAATTAGTTGCTTAAGGTTATAAGTCCTTAATTATTTTGGGATTTAAGGTTTTGAGTAACTTAAAGTCTGTGGTTCTCATATTCAAGTTTTATTGATAATAGACTTTCAAATTGGAAAATTAAATTTGCTTTTAAATGCAAACTTGAACTCTTAGCTTAGTTCATCTTTGGGAACATTCGGGAAGTACTTTTAGTTGAATTATAAGTTCGCTAAAAATTAAGGTTTACAACTTATCCATATGTAACATGACTTATAAGTGAAAATAAGAAAATTGTCTTATATGAAATTCTTTTAGGGCTTAGTTCTCAAATTAATTTATAAGTTGTGATTTGCTTCTTAAGAAATTTTAAAATTTTCTAGAGTTGAATAAAATTTATTCAAATTATATTTTTAATTATTTATTTAGGATCATAAGCCCCTGATTATCTCAGGATTTAGGGCTTGAGCGAGTTTAAGTATATTTTAGAGTTTTTTACCAATTCAGGAGTTATTGACTTACACTTAAAAGTTTAAGATTCAATTGGCTTAATTATTTAAGATCATCGCTTTATTATGCAACATATATATATATATATGTATATCATATGATAAATTAAGAAAAGAGAAAAAAATTACTTAGTAATATATTTATATATATACTTATTGTGGGGCTACTTATATACACAAGTAAAATAAATTTTGTAAATTTATTAATTTATTCGTTTAACTAGTTTAGTTTCGTTATTTATTATTACTTGAAATTATCCTTGATTCGTTTATTATCGGTTTTATATGATTCCGCAAAAATTAATGATAATTTTATTGATTTATGGTTTTTCAAGTACTAAGATAATTTTATAGAGTTTTAAAAATTTTTACGATTTGATATTTATGGTTTTTATTAAGTTTAGATTTATATTTTTAAAAGTACGCGTATATAGGGGTTGGGGTTTCTTTACATGATTATGGTTTCCAAATTGTATAATAGGGATTTTCAAATTCATTTTAGGTTTCGAGTTTAAAATTTTAGTCGGTTCTCATTTTATATAGTTTTGTCAACTTAGGGAAATATTTACGATATTCGAGTCCGACATCATATTTAGAAGGTTAAATTTACAGAGTCTATAATCGTGATAGTGGAATATAATGTGGTAAATAGGTTAAAAGATAAAATAATAACAGGACACATATGCATGCATGTTAACTTACAATGCCAATAAAGGATACATGGTACATAGGGATTTCTTAATAATTTCCATCCACCGCTTGAAGCTCTATAAAAGCATGAACGGTCATTATTTTACAATGTTTTAACAACACAAAAACCAAGAGCAAACGCATTAAAAGTAAGGTAAATACATATTTAGGAAAGTAGGAAAAATTAGACAGGAAATTTGGTTAAAGTTGGTTCACACCCTAACGTGAAGCTGCTACCAAGAGCTCCAGAGGTTCGTAGTTTGCTGGTTCTAGGGTCATTTCCGACCGAAAGTGGTCAGCAGATGGCGACCGTTGACCATTGACTCATGAAATTCTAATTTTCCGCTTAGCAAATTAAGAGAGAGAGAGGGTGGGAAAATAAAAGAAAAAAAAACTGGAGATTTATGGAGAGAAGTCAATGGAGTTTTGATATTCAACAATCCTAGGTAACCTCATTCACTTAGTTATTATAATAATTATTACTGTTAATATTTTTAAGCACCTAATAACACTAAGAATAAAATGTTAGTAATCCCATTTTTTTTTATATAGTATTTTATTAATGCTGTGCTGTAATTTTTATGGTTCGGATTCCTTATCTAAAATATTAGTCTTTTATTATTTCTATCCTTGACTCTTCATTATTTTTTTCATTTGATCACGGAAAATAAAAAGATTAATTAAATATATAATTGTGTGGGTGATTTATTTTCTATTTATATAGGTAGGTGTATATATACATATATATGCATATATATACTGGAAATTGCATGTGTTATATTTTTCGTAAGCATTTAATATATACAATATTGACTAAAATATAATTGCCGCGACATATGAATATTGAATAGGCAAAACTGCAATTTATAGTTGACCTTTTACTCAACCATTATATATTCTAACGTATAAATGTTATATGATTCCTTATAGGACTAAATACATATAGGGGTATAGAATGGTCATTTTATTTAGTTTAAAGTTGAGATCAAGCTCAAAATTAGTGTTAACGTTTCTTATAAATCCAACGAAACTCATGTAGCAAATTTTGGATAGTTGTATGATAACACGAATAAGATATAACATCCATAGAAGGTATTGTCTTATATATATAATAATTATTTGAGAACTTGAACATAATCTTATGAATAAAATTCTAATTCGTTACAAATCCATGGATATATCTCATATAATATTTGCATAATTACACCAAGAGTTATGTAAGATACAGTTCTTCATATTATATACTTAATATACAATTTATATATGATACATAGAAGTATGCTTATATACGCGAACCAACTGAATATGTGAGTAAAAGTATTTTCCTTATATATACTTTACTTACGCTCATATATTAACTATATAAAATGCCAATTATGTAAGAAGTATATACGTGTCGGTTTTTTATAATATTATTATATTAAACATTTGACCATGTAATAATATACACGTATATATATGTCATATTAAACCATATAATTATACATTTATTTTAGGTTAGTGATATATATATATAAATATATATGTACATGTATATATAGTTCTCTTATGTGAGTTGTAATATTATAAACACATGCATACACATCCTCACACACACACACAGAGATATCTATATATATATATATATGTACATCACAAAATTTAGTACATAATTATACTTTATTTCGGTGAAGAGGGAATTTGATAAATTATATTATATAAAGTTTTTATACTAAATGACTATAATAATCAATTGTAAGGACACGATGGTAAGTAAAAATAAGTTGATTAGAATAAGGTTTCCATAAGCTTTGTAAATACTAAAGTTTTATAATATTATATAGGATTGGACACAAACAAAGACAAAAAGTTGGAACCCCCCAACTACATATAATACCAAGTAAGTGAAATTAATACTTTATAGCGTTTTGTGGTATTATTTAAGAATATTTGGAGATTTTGATATGTATTTACTTGTAATTATAGTTAGCTATCGATGCATATGCAACGCTTATGTTTGAGATTCAATTTACTGTACTGAGAGCTAAGCTCTATGTTATAATTGTTCTGTAAACATTATTATGCTCAAATTATCTAGGCTTGGTTAATCACCTTAAAAATGAATAAACTTAAACTCGGTTTAACATCCAACTAAACATGCATTGCAACCAACTAGGAGTAACGGTTAGGATTCTCAAGCCAAAAACGAACTTTCTTCGATAAGGATAACTGAAATGGACTTTTCCTCATCTTTAGTTAAACTAAGTGACAAGTGAGGAAATTATGGTAAAGTTGGGGGGCCATGGTTCAAAGTTAGTTCACAATAGTTACGGGAGAAGGGTGCTCTCAATTGCATAAACCTTGGTATGATTTCAATTCATAAGTATGCAGCATTAAACTCCTTAACCCGGATTAAAAGGGACATAATTCTTCTGATCTCATGACAGACTGGATAACGTCATACGATAACATTTACTTGTTCAAATATTACATCTAATTAATCTAGTTGAAAATCTTGTTTATGATGCGTTAAATGCATACTTATGTCTCCATCCTGCTTACTGAGCAAGTTGTTACTCATCCCCTTATAGTTTGGTTTGCAGGTTCAGAGTGGAACTACAAGTATTGCGCTAAAAACTATAACTTTAGCAAATAGGATGAAGAAGTGAGGATCAAGAAGAATCTGGTTGAATTTCACTCTTATTATTGACTTTTTCCTAACTGTTAAGAAAACTACTCGAGTCTTCTTAGGCGGCTTGCTAGTTTTCAATCTTTTAACTTGCACATTGAATAGCATTTGCCTATAGGTTTTATGTGTACTTTTCTGAAAAGTCAAATTACGAGTTTGCTTACCAGTTATTTCTAAAAATTATTCTATAGGTTTCTATCAAGCAGGTATTGAACTGGATGCTTTAAAGCGGTAAAGTCGAGTACGCCTGGTGTGAACCAAGTCTATGATAATAATTGTAAAGCCAATTTCTATCTTATGAGGGTTTATACAGCAGGACTATTATAACTCCATTTTTTTGGGATGTGACATTAATACACTCGAATCTAATTATAGAAATGAATTCCTTATTTCTTGATCTATATTCCCATACTAATATTATGCGATTTCTGTGTTTATTTTATGAGATCTAAAAGAAGAATGTTAAAGGGATATCTACTAGTTTGAGTCACCAGGCAACTCCTCTCGGCCAAACCTAACTATTTTGAGGGAAAAGATCAGTATCCCTTTTTTGTTTCTTTTTCCCTTTATATACTTTGTACATTTTTATTATAACGCTATATCTATGTTTGTTATAATTTGTTCATGATTAGTTGTAACTATATACCATTATAACTACTTGGAACTACTCTATCTTGACATTTTTCCATCTTTAATAACAGATAAAATCCTCGTAATGTCTTGATGTTTTCATGTTGTTCCTTTAACTCCTTCTAATGGTTCTTATTTGCTTTGCCTATACTTCTATAGTTGTATCGGATAGCAAAGAGAGTAGGCTCTTAATGTTAGAGTTCTCTTTACTTGGGAGTACAAGTATAGCATCATGACTCCAATATTTATCTGTTCTTTGCTTGCATTTCCTACCTTTTTCCTCTAAACTGACATATAATGTGGCTTATCACCCATAAATAACAAGCAATCTGGTGTTGACATAAAATCAACCCCAACACAATCTTTCCTCTTACTGTAGATTTATTTGATCAACTAAACGGAGGCTAAGTACTTCATCAAGCTATATTAGCAGGTTAGCATTAGGTCCATGTTGTTGAGGGGATGAGCTTGAAACAAATTACGTTATATGTTATGGTGCTTATGAGTTTTTGGTGATGTCCTTTGGTTTGGAAAATACTCTTACAACAATTTGTACTCTAATGAATAATGTATTCTAAGAGTATTTGGATCAATTCTTGGTTGTTTATCTAGAAGATGTTGCTGTATATAACAAGACTTTATAGAATTATGTAAAGCATTTATGGATGGTTGTTTAGAAGCTTAGGGATACATGAAGCGAGAAAAGTATGCATTTGCTTAAGAGTGCATCAACTTCCTTGGACATGTGATTGAAGAAGGCTAGATTCCGATGGATACGATTAAGGTGGAAGAGATGAAAGTAAAGATTATGCTGAAGAGTGAAACTAATTTGCAATCATTCCTTAAACTTGCTAAATACTACAAAAGATTTGTGGAGGGATACTTCCAAAAGAGCTTGTCCCTTTATAATTCTGCTTAAGAAGGAGTAAGGATGAGTATCAAACAACATTTGAAGATTGAGCATTTTGTAATCGAGGTGCCAATCCTCACATTTCCTAACATCTCTTGACAATTTGAAGTTTATATGGATGCATTTATCATTGGTTTAAGTAGAGTCTTGATGCAAAAGGGCCATCCTATGGTATATGAGAGTAAAAAGATAAATCCTATCGAATGTAAGACTTTGATTCAAGAGGAGTTGCTTGTTATTGTTCATTGTCTATGTACATGGAAGCACTATCTATTGGGGTCCAAGTTTTTGATGAAGATAGAAGCTGGTCATATTCTAAGTCAACTTAAATTTTCTACTAAGCAAGTCGGTGGTAAGAGTTCCTTGCAAATTTTGACATGAAGAATTAGTATTAAAGTGGATAAACTAATTAGGGAGAAGCAACCTTGGGTAGAATAGTAGATTTAGCCTTATTCGCTTAAATTATATGTCGGTTAGCGAGCTTAGTTATCACTAAAATCTTATAGCTAATCAAAGAGTAACTAGGTTAGGACCTAGTGGCCAAGAATCATAATTAGTTGATTGAAAAGGTGGAGATACGTATATTTTGGATGGAAGGTTATCTATTCTATATAATGGCTTGTCGTATAATGTCCTAATGGTAGGAAATTTAAGGAGGGTGCTCATTATAGGGTGTCATAATACTCTGTGGGTTAGATAACAGGCTGGTAAAGGACAATGAGCTTGTTAAAGTAAGGTTGTTATAGGTTAGATATGAAGGAAAACGTTATTAACTATTCTTATATTTGCTTAAATTGTCAACAGGATAAGATTGAGAGGCAAAAATTTGTCAAGCTGCTAGAGCCCCTTTTGGTGCCATCTTTGCCATAAAAAGCATCTCAATAGATTTCATCACTTCTTTACTAAAAATGAAGTACACAATCTACCTTCTTACCATAAGAGGTCGAATGCTAAGAAAATAGCCCCCCCACCTACTCCTCGATCATGTATTTTGAAGTTTTAGGGAGTTCTCTAAAATATTATGAGCGATAGGAATGTTAGGTTCATGGAAATTTTGGATTGAGTCTTTCTATCTCTTAAGCTTTGAATCGAGCATAATCTCTAGCTATCATCCCTAAACTGATAGGTAATCAAAGCAATTCAATGGCTTGTTAGAGGAGTATCTATAATATTTTGTTAGTACTAACTAAAATAATTAGATCGACTAATTGGATAATGCTTAGTTTTGCTTTAACATCTTGTGGAGCTCTCTTCCTAAAAAGAACTGGAGAGGGGTTTTCACAAGTCAACAGCCACTATTATCTACACAATGGCTACATTACCTATAAAATGATGCCTAAGAACTTATTAGCTTCCTAAAGTTTGGAAGCAAAGCCCTAAAGTTACTCAACTTATCTTGAAAATGCTTCTAAGAGAATAAAGAAGTAGGCAGACTAAGAGTACAAACCACTATAATTTAATGTTGGAGACTAAATTCTTATCAAGCTTCTTTTGGAATGGGTCAAATAATTGAAGAACAAGGACAAAACACTATCTCATAAGTATATTAGTTTAGTTCTTATCCTTTCAAAGACTAAAAGAGCAGATAGGTTTAAGCCACTAATTTAGTTGAAGGTTCATATGGTTTTCTATGTGAGTGTTTCAAAGTCTCTTCCTTGACATGGAAGACTTATCTTGCAACATGTTAAAGTGATCGTACGTCAAGATCAAGTTCTACACAAATTAAGTTGTCAAAAAATATTTATGTGAAGAAAAGTATTAAAGATCCTACCATCAAAGAGGAACGTATTAGATATAAAGTAAGGTTGAGAGATTGTAGAGAAGGAGTAACAACTAAAAGATGAAAGAAGAGATTTCATGCCTATATTGAATAGAGTCTACAGTACCATCCAGGAGACCTCCATTCTAATGTCCAAGCTTTAGTAGATATTATTAAGGACATTGGTAATATACAGTCTCCATTCTAATTTTTCTATAAATTTTTTAATGTCAATTTTTAAATTATTTTATATTTCTCTTATATTGGGCTGGTGCCATTTTAAGGATTTTGATGTCTCTTTCAACCTAATAGTAAATATCCATAAAGCTCTTTACAAGACTGTAAATACTTTTATATATACAAACTTTTACTCACCGCTTGATTCATTATAACCTAAAAATTTCGATTTACACATCAGCCTAGTCACCTTATTATATCGTTATCCATTGGATCATTAGAAAAAGCATGTTATTCCATTTACAATTTTTACCCACACCCTTTACTTACTTTTACCTTTATTCTTTTTATTTTTTATAGGTAACATATATTTATTCTTGTTACATAATGTGTTGGTTTACACAAATCTAAGCCCTCCTTGGTTAAACTTAGAGGTGCTCATAGGGACAAGTCCCTTTAAAACTGATCTTAAATAGTTGGTTTACACGTCAGCAAAAGAGTGAACAGGGTTTGGCCTTTAAAAAGATGAGTTTTGGTTGGTTTAGCAACGCTTAAACTGTAGGATTTTTTTTTAATTATTATAAATAATTTGTGAATTATTCATGTTTTTTTTTCCAACTAAATTTTAAATTTTATATCGTTGTTCATGAATAAAAAAATTATTTTTAATTTAATTTTTCTATCTTAAAATAATTCAATTAGAACATATAAACATGAATATGTAATATTATATAATATATATATATAGTATATTAATTATTATATATTAGATATACTATATACGTGTTTGTATTATATAATATAATAATATTATGTTTGGTTTATATATATATATATACTATATATTTGTTGGGTGACCCACCGACTTAACAAGTTGTTATAATTAAACTGTCTACACTCTTAAGATTAATGGTTCAAAACCTAATTCAGATCCATTCAAAGCTAAGTTTAAGTCGGACAGACCGTGAACCAATGTTTGCACACATCTAGTTAAACTTGTGCTGGTTTACTAACGCCGCACGATCTTATTACGCCGAAGGAAAGCCCAGAACCATCAGACTGCGCATAGATTTTCTAAAATAATATCACGTTTGAATCTTTTCTATTTTGAAACGTCCTGTATCGTACACACATTATTATTATTATTTATTATTATTTTATCTTTTGGCTGACGCCGACAAGGCAAGACGCTCGTGCAATGGAAGCATGTGAAATAAAACCATCCACCTCCCGCGTATCCGACACGACAGCGAGACTGCGAGAGCGAGCACAGACTGAGACTGTGAGTCCGAGATAAGAGTGCGTGAGGAAAACAAAGTACAAACCCTTCAATGGAATCTCCAACTTCCATTGGGTTTTCCCCGTTTTCTCTCACACCCTCACTACCCTCTAAACTAAGAGATCCCATCAACACCACAACTACTACCGTCTTCCTTCCTCGAACCAAGAGAGCCTTCGTTCAAGTCTCAGCCTTTTCATATCAAAAGTTCATCGACTTTGCTCTTGAAGAGACCAATCGCCATACCCATTTACAGCCTTCTCCTTTACAGGTAAAAATCACCCTTTGAGGTTTCATTGCATTGTGCTTATTGTACCCAGTTCTTAATTTTAGTTAATTATGACTTCTTTACTTAAAAGCTGTGGAGTATCAGAGGGATATAGAGCACGAATCTTTGCTTATGTTTGTTATTATGTGTTTTACTGAAGATTTTTACTTAAAAGATGTTGAGTTCAAGCTCGATTTGAAAGTTCGTAGCAAGAGTCTGGCTCAGGCTAATGTTAAAAAAACTAAAAACCATAATTTTTTTTTCTTTTTTTATGCACCAATATTGAAGCTTGAACTCTATAATGAATCTTGCTAAAAGTTAAGCTTGATTTGAGTTCGATTAGGCTTAGGAACCTCGTTGGACTTAAATAGTTCCAAGCTTGAATTTGGCTGGATAAGCGAGTGGAGTGGTTCAAGCTTTGAGTTCGATTTGAGCGTTGTTGAATTGAACCTAAATAAATATCGAGGCAAGTTGTGATTGCAAGAGAACTTGCTTCGTTTGCGTAGTGCAAACTGAGACATAAATGGAATATTGCTATTTACAGGTGATGATTATTCCAAGGAAGATTACTTTCTAAGGTTACCCAGTTTCTTGGAAAGTGTTTTCTGCATCTTTATAATGTAAGATACACCTGTTGGTAGAAAAGTATTTCACCGAAATGAAGATATTTTATTTTATTATTTCTTTTGTTTTTTTTTGGTCGAAAAGATCTTTTATTAGAGAGGAAACTCATTCTCATTTTGTTTGAGAGGAGACTAATTTCTTCATTATTTGTCATCTTTTTTACAAGCACCAACCACTGGCAACATCTACTTCCAACAAGTCAGCGCGATAGCTTTCAATCACTTTTGTAGTTTTATACTACTTAGCAATAATAGATTTAATGTAATAAAAAACCCAAAAAAAAAAAAGTAAAAAGGTAAAGGAAACATATCTCATGAAAACATGCACTTCCTGTAATGCATTCCTGCACTTTGCTTCTTCATTGTTGCAGGTTCCTGACATCCACTAATGCTACAGAGAAATTGTTCTTATTGCTTTAGCAGTGAAATATGCTCTAGCTGTGCATTTTAGCAGTTCAATCATTTTTTAGTTTATTGGGTATGCACCAAATTGTCTTACTGTGCATGGTTATTGAAAATTTGCATTTTCCTTGTAAATTTAGGAAACGTTTGGTACCTTGAAAGCATTGGATGGGAAAACAGACCTCAAAATGTTATCATACAGAGCGCCTAAGATTAGACTGCTCCGTAGTCTGAACATTCAAGGAAGTGATGGTATGCAGGTATTATGTCTATGATCTCTGTCTTTGATGTATATATTGCTATGGGCTGTTATTATTAGATCTGCAGTTTGTGTTTCCTGATTGAACTCTCAACTTTTGAGTTAAAATCCTGATATGATGTCATCTGCATCTATTGTAGATGTGATGTTGTATTCCATTTGAGATCTTATGTTCTTCTCTGTTCAGTTTGTTTGATTTCTAATGAAGTTTTGATTTCAAAGATGAGATAGCATTAGCTTTATTACTTCATGACTACATAAGCAGCCAGCATTTTTTGATTGTGATATAACTGGATGGATTCTATCTGTCGTCATATGTAAGAAGTGTTGAAATTTGCTCATATTGTTTATCCTACTACTAGAATTATATAGCTGACAAAGATGGGAAGTATAGTGGCAGTTGGAACTTCAATTTATCTATTTATCGTGGATCCAAAAAATCAAAACAAAGCTTGTCTGCTTCAGGTGATATAGGCGTATACTATAAGATGAAATTGAGCTTGTCACATGTTGTGCATAGGAGGTGGACCAGTTAGAGAAAAGCATTTGTCTTTATGGTGATAGAAGCGAAAAGGAGGAACATGTTCTTTTGAGATAATTGACCAAAATCGAACATTTGGTCTATGTCATGTTTGTACATCCCCTTACAATGTCTAAACAATCGGTAATCATTCCTTGTAAAGCATAAATATTAATTATACCGTGTACCCAAAGAAAATTAAAAAAAAAAAAAAAGGAAAGGCAGTTGTGATGTGGGGCTGAAGATCAGATTTTGTTCTCTCTGTTTAAATGTTAAACGATATTGCAATTGATAGGTTTTAGATTCACATCCAATTAATCTAAGAAACTTATGCCTGTAATATTTGGTGTGGTTTTTATATTTATTGGTTAACACTCATCCTTAATTAGGGGCTGGAATTTGACCCATTTAATGTAACACGTAATTTAATATGGGTCCAAACTCATGACCTTGTACCCATTAGATGTGGTACGTTTTTTATATTTCCTAGTTAACATTGATGTTGTGTGCTGTTTTTCCTTTTATATAAGACTTCAATTCACAAAGAAGAGACTATATGATTCTTGCATCTCTGATTTTGCTCTTCAGAAGATGTTGTGTGTAGGTTTTGGATTTTGCTGTATTTCCAGAGCCAGAGTATGACTTGCCCATATTTTGTGCCAACTTTTTCACTGCCTCCGGGACCAATATAGTTGTACTGTGAGTTGCATCCTGTATGCTTTCTTCTTTGATATCTTTTCAGTACTCTCCCTGAAGCTTTTTCTTTGATTTCTTTTTGATACTCTCCCCGAAGCTTTTAGTACTCCAAATTTTACTGTTATTGGCGACTGCAGAGACCTTAATCCTTTATATGATGTCACCAAACACAAAGATTACAAGCAAAAATATTATGAGAGCCTCCTGCCATTAGGCACCAAATACATTGAGGTGGGGAAAGAATTTGTTGTGTGTCCTCTACGTAATTTTTGTTCATTTCCATGTCGCTCTCTCTTGTCATACTGATTTTTCACTATTAATTTGTGCAACTTATGCAGCTTTTGCCATGGGGAGGCAAACTGACAAGTGAGTCCATAAGATTTTTCTCACCGATTGTCATATGGACCAAGTTTGCTTCCAGTCAAGACATGCATGAAATTTTGTATACTGCATTCATGGATTATTTCCGGGTAACTGAAACATCTTTAAGGATGTGTCAATGTGAATAGATATGAATAATAAACAAAAATTGTTTTATCTTCTTCTCTTCCTGCATCCAGGTGTGGGTTAATTGGATGGACCGAGGAGAAGTGGAGGATGATGCATCTCGCATTGCTGCGAATAGTGAAGCACAACATAGATATCTTACATGGCGAGAGGAAAAGGTTATGTATTTCACTTTTTATCTATTCTTCTTATTCTATCTAAAACATTGCAAATTTACATTACACTTCTCATGGGAAATCTGTCCTTCTTGACCATGGAAGCTCGAAACATTATCTGTTAACTGTTGGGTTGTTGACTTCATGCTTTTAATGTCATTGGCCCCCGAAAAAGAAAAATATGTTCCAGTCTCTGCGGATTACCACATGTATACTTTCAAGGGGAATATAGCAAGAAATATGGCACTGGAAAGCGTCTAACCATATGGAAAAGTTCCTTTGTTGGGGATAATTCATACAATCGTATTGATCATGAGGAAGTATTTACAAAAACATTTGTATAAAGAAGAGGCTGTGTTAGGACCATGATAATTGAGGAACTAAGGTAAACCAAATTCAATTTGGGACATTTAAATTATTTTAAATTGCCCGCATGGGCTTTATTTGGAGAAATTGAAAAAAGATTTCATCATCACCCGTGATACAGAATTACAGAAAAAAAAAACGGAAAGGGCCTGCATCTATCTTTGAGGTTTTGAATTTGTTTCTCTCTCAAATTATGGCGATTGGTAAGGTCAGCTTACCGATTGCTTAGATGGACTTATTTATCTATCTTTTGTTATATGCGATTATAGTGTTAATACTCAAATCCCATGACAATCTGTGGATAAGTTAGTGTAATTATATGGCAAGATCAGGGTTGCCAGAGACATCATAGTAAAGCGGGTCGAATACCCTAGGAGTATTTTGGTAAAATTGACATTGTTGAAACTTTAAGACGATTGTTTACTTGGATTGGATAGTACGTGGATTAGCCATCACATGTATATAGAGTTTGTTACTTTCTTAAACAAGTAGACTAGAGGATCTATGAACAGTTTTGCAGCTAAGTAATGTTTCAAAATTTCAAACGGTTGTTGCTTGTAGGAGATGTGAAAAAGATCGAACAGATGCTTTGTCACCCCATATTAAGACTCAATAATCTGCTTCTTAGATTTGTAGAAGTCTTTTCTGTCACTGTTACTTTTCATATCATCATTTTCATTTATTATATCCCCAGTTCGGGATGCTTCCACTTTCTACGTTTCATTTGAGATTGAATGTAGAAAGACTGTAATGGTTAGTCTCGGTAGATTGTTTGTGAAATTTTTTTCTATTTCTCTCTTGGTAACATATACGATTGACACCGTTTCTGATAATCTAGGATCCTGGCCATCAAGTATTGAAGAGATTAATAGGGGAGGCAGATACCAGGGTATAACCGATTTGATTTCAGCAGTATATATAAGTGCATCTGATCTATTGCTGCAACTCATCATGTGCTTTCTTACGTACAGAATTTGATTCGCAACTTCCTTTTTGATGGGATTGCTTCGCTAGGAAGCAAAACATTTCTCGACTACTTCCCCGAGTATCGATGTGAAGATGGTAGTATCAACGAAAAGAGAAGCATGCTTGGGAAATCTTACGCAAACCGGCCTTGGAATGCACGAGGAGAATTCATCGGTGACAATTATCTTGGATGATCGGTCTTGAAGAAATAGCCAAATGGGTAGCTCCAACTGATTGCACCTATTTATGGGTGCAACTTCCGTCAGCGTTTTCAACAAACGGGATATTTGGGCTAACACATAGAAATATTAAAGCACATATGAGTGCCATTAACCCGTCTTGGAAAATTGATGGAGGTTGCATCTATTTCTAAATGCAAGCAGATGTGTGTATCTTTTTCCCCCCAATCTTAACATCCTTGCTCCTGGTCTCTCCCGTGTTAGAGTTTTGGCTCAGCCAATTCATTTATTAAGATGGCATTCCCTTGTTTCTTCTTTTGCTTTTCTCCCCAATTCTCAGTGTCCTGTTATTGTTCTTGTTCACCACATCTGTAAGATTTTGTAGAATTTGTTGTATCCTATTGTGCTTCGGATGGACTCGGAAATATGAACCTCGGGTGTCTATGTAATCGAACAAATGCTTAGAGCACTGGCCTGTCTTGTTTCGGTTGACGACATCGTGTGTCGAAAGCCGAAGATTTCATCGAGTCACATAATCCATGTCTGTAGCTTGTTTTAGCTTTCATTTCCGATAGTTGCGACTTCAGTAAGTCATTGTTGATCGGGGGGATGTTGGTGCTTTTAGTTGCGAGCCGAAACGAGCTTGATTGAATTGAAAATGCTTTGAAGAGAAAAGTTTCGGATGGAATTTGGTATGATTTGTGACTTGGAACCAAAATTGAATTAGTACATAAAAAAAGAGCTTTTTACTAATACAGGACCTTTTTAAAATAATATTACAAGAAAGGCCTAAGCAAAAATATAATGAGGAAATAGGATACTTAAGGCACATGCTTTAAAGACACCTGCAAAGCACGTACCTTGAATGTAATAACTTTGGGATAAAAGGATACAAAAGGAGTGGCTATTCAAGCATGCCCTTCTGTATAAACAAAATTTATATTGAAGGTGCCTATTGTATAGGTACCCTTTATTTAATGAACATTCACTCTTATTGTATAGGTGCCTTTTATGGAGCTAGTGCCTTCTACAGGCCTTATATCCCTTTTTGCACGGTAGCGAGACGTGTTAATCTGATGATAAACTAGGATCGTCCATAAGTTGATGGTAACATAATGGTCAGAAACTTCATAAATAGTGTAAGAAACAATTTGGGTGTGAAGGTTGTCGATCTTGTTCAAAATATCTTAGATACATTCGGATATATCGTAAGGAAGAGAAAGGTTTTCAAGGATAAGAGGAAAGCAATTCAGATGGTTTATGGCAACTGAGAGGAGTTCTATAGCGAGCTTCTAAAACTACTAAATGTGATCAAAATTAGTAATCTTAGAACCCGAGTCGACTTAAGGTAGAGGACAATTGGAGCTCACTGTTGCTGGAGGACTCCATTGTTGCAAGGTAATATGGTTGGGACTCCACATGTTTTGCATGATTATACAAATGGCTTTGTCGTGCTGTACGGTTTGACGCTCACAAGATAAGAGGGGCTACCATCGTCTTATAGATTTGGATGTGGGACTAATTTTCCCACGTTGCCCGATGGGAATTAGACTACTGAATCTTTAACCCGTAGCTAAGCTTGAGGCTTGAAAGGACTAATAAAGCAAATTTTTCTATTTTAGCCAACTCCTACCAAGACTAAACCGATCCTTGCTACCAACTAACTTCTTATGCTAAGTTAAGTAACTACACATCTATCGATAATCAAGTGCTAACTAAGCGAATACTTTACTAATAGTCCAATCCCTCATATGTCTACTTGGCAATGATCGAGTTGACGTCCAGCTTAGCTACACTGGTGTTGAGAATTCGAGAGACCTAGCACACATACGAAGCCATTTCTCCTCAGACGGACCCACTTCTACTTAGCACCCTTACATAGCAACCTCTATCCTAACCGTACCTTTTTGTCTATTTCTGCTAGAAGTACTTCTAGTAAGCTGTTGCCATGTATTTAGACCTAAGGGAAGGATTTTGTTGCACTAGTCATTGTTTTCTTTGAATTTTCATTTATACCATTTTATTATTTCTCATACAATACTTCCTTTAGACATTACCTTTTCAGTCTTTTCCACTTTAGGCAGATTGCTTTAGTTTTTCAAGCATAAATACCTACTATACATATAGCTGCAAGAATTATCTTATCTTATCTTATCTTAAAATATTGAATATACTCTACTCTTTTATTTGAACATTGCTTTTGTTAGCTTATTTTCCTCACTCTTATCCTAATCCTTAAGTAAGGTTAGGTGGTGAGTACCCCTATTAGACCGTTTTATGCATCATATTGAGTTGTGTCATGAGTTTCCGGAAGTTCTCTGGTGTATCATATCCTTGAAGTCATTCGTGGATTGCTTGTTTTACTTTCCTTACTTTCGCACCATTCCCATCTCTTTATTTGAGATTTTTGCAAGCTTTGACCTACCCTGATACGTTTGCCCTTGTTTGCTCTTGGCGCAACGTATCATCACCCCTCTTAATTGATATGACTTTGCCATTGTAGAGGAGAAGTCATTGGTGGCCTGATAGTTGGTCTCATGCAACACTCTATAGCATGCTACTTTTATCATAGATGCCTACTTGATTACATTTGACCTATAGAATTGATGTTAAGTGTGACATACTACCTATGTTCATTTACATTTGTACATTATATCTAATACTGATCATGCAATAATGTGTTGCTTTTTAGATGGTTTGAGAACCTTAGTATGAAGAGTTGATTCAACTCTTACCCTGGTTCTGCAGTGCTAAGTAGCAAATATGGACAACTCGAGTTCCACTTGTATACTTCTACGTAGTTGTCACGCCCTGAAACGGCAAAGTCGTAACAGCCTCGTCGTGTAAACCATCCTAAGATAGAAGTTGGCCTTATAACCGCTATCTTAGACCTGATTTACACAAGACGTCCACGATTAACCCACTTTGAAGTAAACAGTTGGTAATTTAAATAAATCATTTACCTGTAAAAGTGAGGAATTATATATATGCTATAATTCAATTATTGCAATTAAAGTTTATAATATTTCTCTGTAATATATTTCCTAGTTATTACATCATTCGGAAATGAAAAATAATTCTAAAATAAAAACTTAGACCTTAAAAATATATGTTTGTTCTTCAAAGGTTTTTCCTCACTTCCTAGGATCCAGCAGTTGCTAGCTTTAGAGTAGTTGTTTGCTGCTTCTTAGCCAGCACTTGCACGACGTCTATAGGGATGTGAACAACCACAGCTCAGTAAGTTAGCATGGAGGACTTAAAACTATACCATACACACAACAAGGTTTTCAATCACTTATTAGGTGCAATGCATGTGCAAGCAAATGCCATCGCATGACGTTGTCCGGCTCGTCGTGAGATTAGAGAAATTGCGCCCGCTCTAATCCGGATTGAGGAGTTACCGTTAATGCAACAACTCACGACTAAACCTAGGCTTGTGTAATGGAGACTTTGCTCCCCCGTGACTACCTTCGAACCACTGACTTCACACTCGCCGCGACCTCCTCTCCTGTCACTTAGTTCGACTGAGGATGAAGAAGGGACCATTTTGCAATCTTGTGCTATTCCTTTCAAAGGGGTCGGTATTTAGCCGGAGAGTCCTAAGTTCCCCTAACGGGTTGCCATTTACTGGTCGTATATTTGATTAAGTCCAGTTTAGGGTGATCAATCATTACATACAAATCATACAATATATGCCAGAACAACAAACAGAATCATAGCATCACTCAAAATCAAGCACATGCACACATTCAACTATCTAGCAAGCACAAATAAGCATAATCTTAAGCCTCCAAAATACCGCATCGTATTAATCCTAACTTACCTCGACTCCTCGCTCACTCACTCGAGGTCCGATTTGCTTAGGCCATCGCCGATCATCCCTATAACACAAACGTGGTTTCAGCTTTTCATATAACTATTATAGGTTCGTTTTATCCTATAATGCTTATTGTTAGGTTTTGTTTAAGGTTTAATATGCCTAATTATCTAGGTATTAAGTCTTTTACAATTATTCTAGGTTTGGGGTTAGGTTCAGGTTTGGGTTCGGTTTTCGCATCGATTTCTAAGTAATGTTTTAGATTCCAACCCTAGAAATTCGTTTCAACCCATAATGTGAAATTAATTACATTACTTCCCGATCTCTTAAATATCATTATTACCCCTAGTCAGTATTTTATTTCACCCGATACACTTATATCCTTATTAGTGTACTGAATTTACTCCTGATGTGAGAAATTCCTACATTTTTCATATAATTATATAAATTTAAGTTTCTTATTAGATTTATTATATATCCCTATTATTTATATAATATTAATTTTTATCCTAATATTTTCTATTTATTATATTTTCAAAAATTATATTTTCAAAAATTACATATTATGCATAATTGCCTATTATGTACATAATGCACTTCTAATATTTCTATCACTTTAATTACCATCCCTAAACATCAATTATCATTTCAAAATGTCTAAATTCATCCTAAATAATATTTTACTCCTAATTTCCCTAATTTACAAAATTAACTTAAAGTTAACTATTTTTCTATATTACTTATTTACTACATAATTAACCTAATAATTACATCTAATACTCTAATTGCTACAAGTATCATACTCCATCAGATTTCAACATCCTAAAACATCTACTTATTCACTAATTCAGTAATTAATAATTTAATTACTTAATTAACCTTAAATTACCCATTTTATGCCTCATTTTAGGGCCTAAAAATTATCTAAAAATTTTGAAAATTAATTTTTGAAAACGAGCTTCATAGCATTGTTCTATATCATCTAAGTAATCTACACAAAAATTTTGGGCTTGAAACTACACTCCTAAGGTCATTTATTTCTAAACCGAAACATATTTGGTTTTGCATGATTTCTTAAAGACCCTATATCACAAGACATATTTTCATCAAAATAATATTTTTCCTACAAACTAAATACAAAAATATTTTAGAATAACAAAATTCATAATTTTATAATAATATTTACTATTTTTAAAAAATTACACAAAAATCGGGCTGGAAATTGGACTCATGGATTTGGGTGGCTCCGGCCACCGCCGGCCGCCGTGGCTTTGTCGGCCAGCCTGGGCGCTGCCACCATCGTGTGGTGGTGGTGGCTGTCCACTCCCAGCTGCTCGTCTGGTGTGGGTTCCCTTTGAAAGCCCTAATTGCACAATTTTTTATAATTTTTTTCTAAACCGAATTTTTCTCTCAATTTTCACCTCTCCCTAATTTTCTCTAATTTGTATTTGTCCAAATGAGCTTCTGAATTTTTCTTGCTATTTATAGAGCTTTAGTGTAATTATTGTACATTAAATTGGACAAGATAATTGCTTTATCCCTTGATTTTTTTCTTTTGTGTTGTTCTAATTTAATTGGTTGATTTTTCTTTTTCAGGTTCTAACTTACCACGACCTAATTTGCATCATTCCACACTCTTTTGATTTTTCCACAATTAATTTATAATTTTCTTTAATTATTTACTAAGTTTTTGGCCAATTTAAGTAATTTCGCGTATTTTTATCTATACGTAAATACATATGAGGTACATGTGAACATTCCTAATTATTATTTTGGTCATTCTAAAATTTTTAGTATACATATAATCTATTTCTAGTAATTTATTAGTTATTAGATTACATTTTTTACCTTTTCAATAATTAGCAATTATTATGCTTAAAATTTGAAAATTTTATACTCTCTTATTTTATTACTTATTTTCTTAAATTCAAGTTTACGGGGTGGTGTAGCCGTGTGGTGAGGGACCAGGGGAAAGGAATGGTGATAATATTAGATTACTACAGTATTCTTTTATTTTTAATTCATTAATTTGATGGGAAAAAAGAAAACAAATTAGTTCCTAGAAAGTGCAAAACTACGTAGCCTTTATTTATAATGGTGGCATATATACACACACATGCTATACGTTACGCTATTCATATCATGTATTATAACTTTCGGTATCCTTTAGTCTATAAGGAAAAACTATAAAATTAAGAAATGTGGATATTATTCAAATTACTTACGTAGGTATGTTTTGTTATCCACACCATACCATATAAATTTTTTCACTCGTTATTAAACCCTCCATTGAGTGATAAGCTAAATTGGGTAATGAATTGACTTCAAAAACTAATTACAATAACATCTATATTATTAAAGTTAAAGACACTTATATTTAGTGTCTCGACTCCATGGTAACCACATTTTATAATTTCAGTTTCTAGGGAAAGAATCTATATTACATTACTAATGCATAAATAATTACTTTATAATATAATTGTGTCATAATCATATCATTTTCGTATCATGTACTATACATTGATTGAATTCCCCTTCTATTCTTTAAAAATATATATTACCATACTTTACTTAGAATAATCAGGCTGGAAAAATTTAGCTATTATAGTTTTATACCACTCCTCATAATAGTAATTTTATTACGATCCTACTTTACTCATCGAGTGAGGATGTTCTCCGATAATTTATAAATACATGGAGGACATTGGCATTTAAAATAGTGCATGTACGATGATATTGATGGATATTAGCTTGGCACGTCTATTAACTTATATAGGAATCATAAACTTATGGTCTTTCCAATCCATGACAATCACGTTTCATTTCAAGGAAAAAGAACCTATATTAATTTAAATAATAATTTTGATATTTTTCCAAACCCTATATATGAGCCAAATTGAGTAATTAACTAACTTCACAAAATAATTACAATAATATCAAAATTAAATAGTGGTTTTGACATTATTCCATATTCCTCCATTAAACTATACGAAAAAATGATAAAATCACTGTTTAAATCTTTTGGCATCGTGCTTTGTACATAGAAATGATTAAGAGTAGTCAAATAGTTTAAAAAAGATTTTTAAATGGAAAAAAGTACAAAATTGTATTTATTATCGTTGATATCTTGAAGATTTACCTATGCAATTCCCATTTCTTTAAAAAAAAAAAAAAAGAAAGATAGTTTTTTAGAAACTCCTATAATTTAGTAATCAATTACCTTTTATAGTGAATATTTGTGAAATAAATAAATAGTTTTTCTTCTGTTAAAATTTTAAAGAACAAAGAAACATATAAGTGAATAAATAAAGAAACAATTTAGCTATCAATTACATTTTATAGTTACAATTTGTAAAAAAGTACATAAGTTTTACTCTACTAAAATTAAAATATATATATATTTATATATACCAATAAGCACCTAAAAGGAACTACCCTAAATGATAGTTAAGAAATATATATGAGATAATATGAAACTAGAGAGTATATTATATTAATTTCTTTTGAAATATATATCAGCTAAGTAAAATATTTCTCTTAGTAAAGAATAGGCCCAAATTATATAAAACCAAAATTTTATTATGTCTTCCAAATATTGATTATACTCAATTAAATCATCTCTGTTATTGTCTTTAGTTCTTTTAGACATTAAACATTATATTCGCTATTCTTAGTACATGGTATTGTATTGCTAAGTCAATGGGAGACCTCGCCTTTTCTTCTAGTTAGTTCTACTTTCCAACTAATATGCTAAAGAACTTTTGTAATTTTATTATTAAAATATTAATCAATATGGTCTAAAATATTTTCAACTTGCCTAAATCACTAGAAATATAATCCATGAAAATGCTTAAGGAAAATAATACAATCTTGTAAATAAGTATAAAACAATTCTATATCCTGTTTGTTTTCACAAAAAGGATTATAATCAATAGACATAAATTATATTTTATTAATTATCCAAAATATTGAGTACACATCCAACGAGCCAAATGAAATATTTATGAAAATGTTCTAGTCAAGCTATGGTACAAAACAAGCATGGTAAAATTTCGACTTCTCAATTTTCGAGATTATATTGCTTAGACATCTATAGAATAAAACATATTATTAGTACCAATCACTATTGGCTATTATAGTATAATACCATTTTAGAAATTCTATTACACTATTCAAATGATTATAAATATAAATATCAACAGTAAATTGTGACATAAACAAATATTTAAACAAATATTAATAAAACCTTTACAGGTGGCAATGCCAAGACTAGTAGAGCTTTATAAAAATTATGCAAATATAAATATGAAACCTTCAAAGGCGATAATACCAACCGATTATATGGTTTTTCAACAGTAAACAATATTAAATCAACAAATCTTATGGAATTACACCTAAAATAATTGAAGATTTGCCATACGAGATATAATATGAGGAGAGAGAGATATAATCAAAAATTAAAATTTTATTGATTCAAAATAATTTGTACAAAATATAAGAGCATACATAAATCAAAGTAAATATTGAAAATATTTGAAAAGGATCTGAGAATATTGAAATATTGAGAGGTAAAGGTATTCTACCTCAAGATTGAAGCAAACAATTATGCTTCAGAAGAAAGTATTTGATTATTAGGATATTTGGAGTAAAATCGGAAGGTGTAATGTATGTATCTGAAAGAGAAGATCAAATTGGGATGTGAGAAATGAAAGAAAGAAGAGAAGGGTATATGTGTGGAAGAGATAATAGATAAGAGAAGAAGGGAGGATAGAAGCAGGAGGATTTGAGAGAGAAATGAGAGAGAGGATATCCGACCTTGTTTCAAATGACAGAAAGAGCATGATTTTATAATTGGAAAATCGACCAATTACTATAGTGAACAGTAGTATTATGGACGACTGTATAAATAGTACAAAGGAAGAGATATAAATAGTTTTATGTCAGGAAGTGATATTTAAGGTCATTAATGATAATGTTGTGCACTGTAGTACATGTGTATAAATATTATATGCTTATTTTATTTTACAGTGCAAAATTACATCTGAATAAAAACAAAATTACATTTATTGTTCAAGGATTACCTAGGTCTATTCCATAGCAGTTATTTTTATTTGAATTCCTACTGTGATGAGATCCAAACTCTAATTCCGAGTTTATATCTAATCCTTAAGTCATTGATGGTGGCCAATGCTTATTCTAAGATTTGTTTCATTTGATCTGGAGAACTGACACTTGCCAAAGAAGACATTAAAAAACTTTTATTCTGGATTAATGGACTTAGACTATTGGCTGGAATTGGAGATGAAGAATTTTTATTTGCAATCCATTTTAGGATCGAATCTTCTTCAAGTCTATTTTACATTTTAAAATTATCCTACCATTTGATATTGTATATTCTGACTAAATTAATTGTATTTGAGGTTCGATCAGTTTTATAATCAGACCATTATCCCATAACATATGATACTCCAATATGTATAAAATATAACATTTCCTTCTAAAAATTTTTCTCATTGGATGTTGGATTATATGTTTTCATGAAAACATTGAAACCATTTCTGGCGTTTTCATGAACAATTTCTCGAACTGCTCTAAATTGTTCTCACCAGTAAACAAACCAGTTGGAAAGATTTTCAATAGAACATTTATCAAGATATATTAGCTAAGTATGTAATCTTTTTGCAATCATTTGATAAAAAACATTCCACTAAGCCTGTGTATAATCATAGTAATTATAACTGACTCGATAAGTTAGCTGAGGTAAAAAAGGTTCTATATTAAGTTTTATAAGAGTTGTAAGATGAATTCGCCATTCTTTTAAGCTAAAAACCTCTCGAATTCTAGTTGTAAAATAATTTATCATTTCTTTTTTTTTTTTCAAAATGTTTGAAAGTTATTGATTCAGTTTCAATTAAAATTTTGTCATAAAACTGGATTAGTTTGTAAATATCATATGGGATATAAAAGAAATTTTTTGTCAAAATTTTTCATAAAAATTTTTCTTGCAAATTCAAATTGGTCCTTTTCAAATAGATTTTCTTCGATAAAGAAAACATATCTAGAAATAAGTTTCGAAAAGAATTTGGACCTTTGAATTGCAGGTGATATTATAAAGGTATTGAAGATAGTACTTCAGTAATTTGAATATTTTGATTTTTCCTTTAAGTTTCTATTTGTTGAGGAATTCCATGTAACATTGGGGGTTCATTTTTTGGTTGTAATGCTATTAAAATTGCTTTTAGCAACTCTGGAGTGAGAGTTATGTTGGCCAATTGGGACAAATTTTCATTGGACTGTGTTTGAGTATTAGAAGATAATTGAATATTTGAAGAAATTAGTTTAGAGGTCTTAGAAGAGGATTCCTATTTTATTGTTAATGGACTGTTATATGATTTATAAATATTTAACCAAGATTTAATATTGGTCAACCCCTTGCTGGAGGTTAAGGAAGAAGCTTTTGCTTTTTCTTTTTCTTTTCCTTTATCCTTTTCATTGGATTGTGTTTGAGTATTGGAAGATAATGGAATATTTGAAGAAATTAGTTTAGAGGTCTTAGAAGAGGATTCCTCTTTTATTGTTAATGGACAGTTAGATGATTTACAAATATCTAACCAAGATTTGATATTAATCAACCCCTTGCTGGAGGTTAAGGAAGAAGCTTTTGCTTTTTCTTTTCCTTTATCTTTTTCTTTCTTGGGAGGCATCTCCTTGTAAGAATTCATGAGTAAGGAAATTAGAAAAAGAATTTGAAGATCTATTGATATGCTCTATTTCGAAATCAAACATAAAAAGAATTGATTGACATCTGGCAAAAATTTGTTTAGATATAATATTCTAAACATCTTTTATTAAAATATTTTTGGTAACTTTGCAATCAATACGCAAAAGAAATTTTTTAAATAATAAATTTCCTTAAAATTTGGAAATTGTTAAAACAATTGCTAAGATTTCTTTCTTTATTATAGAATAATTGTGTTGACATTCATTCCAATTTTTTGACACATATTGAACAACATATTCTTTGTTATCTTGTTTTTGTTTTAGTATTTCACCGAATCCTAAATCAGAAGTATCGATTTTTACCACTTTTAGTAGAGGAGGATTAGCAATGTGTAAATAAGGAATTTCCTTAATTTTTTGTTTTATTATTTTGATAGCATTCGTATGTTCTATTGACTACTGAGGTGGATTCTTTTTTTAACCTTTGATATAAAGGTTTGCAAATAATATTAAGATTAGAAAAGAAATCTGCAACATAATTTAAATTTCTTAAAAATCTTTGGAGTTGATTTTTCTCTTTAACTTCATCAAAAAATTTGGTTGCAAATTAAATTGATCTTTGGATAGAAATTATTATCCCATTATAAATATTGAAGCCTAAAAATCTAATCTTAGTCTGGAAAAAACTAATATTAAATAATGAAACAACTAGGCTATTTTTTTCTTACTATATTGATGAAAATTTTTATATGCTTGAAATGTTGGTTTATATTAGATGAAAAGATTAAAATATCATTGATATATATTATTATGAAATTGATAAAATCATTAAAGATTTCATTCATTATTTTCTGGAATTCAGAAGGGGTATTTTTCAATCCAAATAGCATTACATTTCATTCATATTGACCAAAAGGAACTATGAAGGCAGTTTTGTACCTATTACTATTCTTAATTTGTATTTACCAGAATCCAGATTTCATATCAATTTTTGAAAATATTTAGTTTTGTACCTATTACTATGCTTAATCTGTATTTGCCAGAATTCAAATTTCATATCGATTTTTGAAAATATTTTAGTATTGTGTAACCTATTGAATAAATATCTTTTATTAGGTATTGGATACCTAATTCATTTTAGAGCAACATTCAAAAGTTTGTAGTTAATTATTAGTCTTGGAACACTTTTTTTTATTTCTGCATCTTTATTTACATAAAAAGCAAAACAACTACATAGAAACTTACTTTTTCTAATCAATTTTTTATTGAGTAAATCATTTATTTCATTTTTGCAATGATTTAGAATTTCATTATTCATTTGTGAAGGTCTTGCCTTGGTTGGAATATTTTTCTCATTGAAATCATTTTTATATAATAAGTCCACGATGTGTGATTTATGATTTCAAAATGCATTTGGAAGTGTAGAACAAATTGAATTTTTTATTTCTGATTCTAAATTAGAAATTTTTACTTTCAAACTTTTATCATTGATTTGAGTTTCAATCCTTTTGAACTCAAGATCATTTTTTAAATATATTAAACGATTTTCTTTGTATTGAATTAAATAATTTAATTCAGAAATTGAATTGTTTTTTAATTCATTTATGTATTTGGTTTGTGGTTTTGTGATAAAATCGAATACAATTTTCCTTTTGAAATATTATGTTTCAATTTCATCTTTGTTTACAGATAATGGTTGAATTAAATTTATGAAAGAAATTCTAAGAATGACATTTTTATTTAAATTTTTAACAAGTATGAAAGAAGTTTTACATGAAGCATTATCTTTTAATACTTCAGTATTGGACAATTTATAATTGATGCGTAATTTGCTACCAGATGCATAACTTAGAGATTGGGTAATTTTCTCAAAATATTTCGTTGGAATTAACCCTTCTCTAATGCAATTTAAATCTACACTAATATCAAATAATGCAGTTGTTTCTAAGATAAATTCATTATTGATTTTGATTAAAATATTAATTATCCATTTTCTTGTTGTTAATTGAACAAGATGCATTAGATAATCATTATTATCAAATATTGGTAAACATTTGTATTTTCCTCATTTGAAGTTTCAAGATTGTTTTCTTGAACGATTATTTTTTGTTTAAGTTCAAGAAAGTCCTTTTGAAGTTTTAACTGCAATAATTTCAAATATTTTATTTCTTACTTTTGAATATTAATTTCATTATGCAGATCATCAATTGTTATTGGTTTCTTTTGTTTTCTTTTTCCTCTTTCGAGAATTTCATTAAGATTATATGGCAAATTTGATACAAGAGTTAAATTAGATTTATTGATATTTTTTATAATGTTAAATCTTTCATTATCAGTTGACAATTGATCAATATTGTAAAGAATTTATTCTTCTTCATTTGTTAAAACATTGATTTCATTATCTTCTTCAGAAGATGAAGATGATGTAGATTTCATATCATTAATTTGGATTCCATCATCACAATCATTTTTTGATAAAGAAAGTTCATTTTTACGAAATATTTGCAAGATATTTTCCATTGTTTGTTCATCCAGATTTAATTCATTAAGTTTATTATTAATTTTGCAAAAATTTGTCGTGTAACTAATTTTCTTACATTTATAACACCTTAACCGTTTATATGACTTTTTGTTATATTTCTTATTTTTTCTTTCTTTATTAAATTTTTCTGGTTTTTCAAGTTTTTTAGAATATTTTTTTATTGAAATTTCTTTGAGGTTTTTTGTGTAAACATTAAAAACATTTTGAAGGAGTATAAGAAGATTTTTTATTCTTTTTTAATTTCTTACTGACAAAAGGAAAATCATATTGAGCATAAAAATCACTAAGGCTTTGGTATTTTAAGTGCTGTTCATTTTTTAATTGTTTTTGCAATCTTATTGTGGTGCACAAATTAGTTTTAATTTTATTAACATATGATGCTAATTCTCCATATGACAGATTATCATAGGGAATTTTAGTAAACCTACTGAGAATTTTTCTTTCTAAAAGAGTTTGTTACAATCATTTTTAAGGAAAACTGTCTAAAAGAAAATATCCTTATATTGTCTAAATTCTCCTAAGGATTTACATTTCATATTGGATAATGGATCTAAGGTTTTATCTTTAACATGTGAAGGATCTCCTAAGAAATATTGACTGATTGAGAAGATTAAAGTATTGATCATATCTTGAATCGGTTCATCATTATCATCTAAAATCCTTCTTCCATTTTCATCAATTTTGAATGAAGTTAAAATATTGATACATTGTTCCTCAGTGAGATAGTTATCCTACTAATCTTTTAATTGTCTAATAAAACCAAAAATTAAAAGAAGTGCTACCTGATGATCAGTAATATTTGGAACAGTTTTATTAGTATTTAAAAACATTATCATTTGATTAAGAACATTAAGTATTTTTTGTTCTAAGTATTCATCAATATTCCATTCATATGTGGATCCTACAGAATACTTATTTTAATAATTATCATTTTTTTCTTCAATTAGTATATTAGGAGATATTACTCTATGATAATACAATTTTTTAGGTTCTTTCCAATTAATTTTATTAATTTCATCATTCAACTCTTTGATGTTTAAATCTTTTAGAGAGATATTAGACATTGTATTATTTATTGACTCATTATCAATTTCATCTTAAGCCTTAATTTTTTCTAAAGGTATATCATCAATGACAATACCCTTCTTGATTAGAGTTAGTATGTCTGTATTAAAAAAATTAATTGGTTTTGAAGATGAAGTTTCTTCTTTTATCATTTTATTTTTTAACATTCTTTTCCTATCATCTAAATCTTTTAATAATTCATTGCTAAGATTTTGTGGCATTTCAAAAGGTTTAAATAAAGGTGTATTTTTATTGGTCAAGGTTTTTTCAATAATTTTATTTATCTCATTATTGATTATATCTTCTATTCTGTTCAATTATTTTCCTATTGTATGCAAATGTTGGTTAGTAAAATTATTTTAATTTATTATTTTCTTAATCCTTGAGCCTTTTTCTTCTGTGGCATTTTTTAATGGTGTAAGGATTATTTCAATATTTTTATGCGTAGTTCTTATATTGCTAACTAGTGGATGGTTTGATTCAATTATTTGTCCATCACTTAATTACCATTTAAAACATTCATTTACTATATTAATTTCTTTAGGTTTCAGAAAATATTCTTTAAACCATTCAAAAAAATATATATGAGTACCAATTTCATTTATGAAATTATAATACTCGTCTTTTATTTGTTGCTTGACATTATTGAATGTTTTAAAATACCATTTTCTTATTTTCTCATTCTTAAGTGAATTGAACTTTTTATTTAGAAAAATCCTAAAGAGTTCGAAGGATTTTTCTAAAACATTAAGTTGTGGATCGTTTATTTCTAAAAGTGAAGGTTCTTTATGTTTTGGTTTATTGATTGGTTGGTAAATTAGTTAAGTTATACCAAACCTATTATGAACGATTCTAGAAATGGATTGATTATTTGGTTATTTATTTGGTTGATCATTTGGTTGAGTATTAGGTTGAATATGAAAAGGTGTATAGATTATTGATAGTGGATTTAGAAGATCTGCAGATTGCCTAGAAGAGGATGGTATTGACCTTATTTCTAAGGGTCTTCTAAGTTAATCAAAAGATTTCCTATTGAATTGAATGGTAACTTTACCATCTAAGTGTTAAACCACATTTGATGGTTCAGTATTGTATATAGGTTGTTTTAGAAGTGAATTTTCTACTTCCCAATGCTTGGGTAAGTTAACTTGAGATCATTGAACCATCCTAGGGACAAAGACATTAGCTTTGGTTAGGTCTGTTTGGATAAGAAGAGTTTAACCTCTTTTATCTATTTTGTAAGCCTTGGAACCAAAAGCAGTTTTCATTAATTTAAAATAGATCATGTATATTACAATTATTGGTATTGACCCTTTTACCATTTGGTAATTATGGGTTTTTATTTGAAGGATTAAAGAACTCATTATTGTCTTATCTCTAAGCACAAGAGTGATATTGAGGTGACATTCAAATTGGATTAGTCCATTGCTGAGAATAGTTTCTATTGTCATATGTATTGATCTCTCATAAACCAATTCTTTAGTATCTTTATGGACCATAAAGACAGAAGTGTCTAACTCTAATTTAGTAAGAGGTTTTGCTCCTACTTGAACTAGACCTATATGCATGAAATTCCATTCCTTTGCATATTTTTTTATTGAATCAACATTTAGAAGTTTTATTATGGTTAAACCATCAGAGATTGGGATGTTCTTTTCCTCTGTGGCTATAACATAATAATTTTTTTTTTAAATTTTCTATTTACCAATTTGATATATTTGGTCATATAAAGTTTTTGGTATTTTCCACTCATTTATAGCCTTATCAAAATCTTTCATTTGTATTTCATCTCTATTATTTAACATAGTTTCTTACGATTGCTCAGATGGAGCAAAGCTAAAAGAGGGCATAGTTTTTCTAAGTAAATTCTTATTTTCAATAAAGACTAATTTATCTAATCTTATAAATCTAAATCATAGGATTAAATTAAATCCAAATATTGTGATTTCCAATTTATGACCTTTTGCAACCCTTAAACTTAAAGCAAGATTTATGCCAGACCTCAGTAGGCTTATCACAATACTAAGATATTCCATAAAGGATTCGTCTTAAGTGATTAGTAAATAAAAGATATAGATTTTCACCAAGTAAATCATCTCTCTTTGAAAATACAAACTAACTTATCAAACTATAAACTCTCTTTTTGGTGCTATATATATATATATATTATGACTATAAAGAGCTTTATTCACAACATAAAATCATAAAACTATATAATCAATCTCAAAAGTTTATAAAAATAGTTAATTCTATAGTAAAAACTATGAATTGAAAATGAGACAAATGAAATTATGGGTCGGTATAATTAGCGTTAACAACAATCGGGAGAAAAGAAAAGGAACTAAAGAATGTAAGAAAAGAAGAGAAAAGTTCCTAAATTGATTTTTGGGAGAGAGAGAGTGGATAGGCATTAAAAAAGGTAAGATATTCTTAAAGGGTCTATTTAGGCCTTTCAATTATATTTTATAACTGTTATTCTAAATATAAGATTAGCTTTTAATATAAGAGTGTTATTATAAAATTATAAATAACAAAATAATAAAAAAGACTAACGATACCAAATAGGCGTCTTTGACTCTAATAATATACATATAGATGATTGATGTTGTAATACCCTAAAATCACAAACGCCACCGCCATGTATTCTTAGTTCTCTACCGACACGTTAGACATAACATAATATTCTTGTAACATTCTTCAAATAACTTCGTTGAATATTAAAACTCCAATTTACTGATCACTATGTATCTTAGTAAATACTATATGAAAATAACAATGAGATTAAATAATGACTTGGTCCACTTAACTTAATTTATTACAAATGAGAATCACATCATAGACTCATAAACAATTTCAAAATCTTGGTCAACTTCAAATGAATAAATATAAATCTTAAAATCAACCCTAATATTGTTGATTCTTATCATAGTAATAACAATTGTCATAGGCATCACTCAGGTAGTAGCTATCTTCCAAGTTCTCATAACCTGCATAGCTCTCATAGCCACCATTATCATAACCTTCCTAAGTCTCATAGCTAGAGTAATATCCATATTGATCATATTGACCTATAACTATAGGAAAAGCAAAATGAAAGAAGTGAGCCGAAACTCAGTGCGCAACACAAAATTACATGCATATGATCAAATAATATATAATCACATACATTTAAATGCAAAACAAGTACACCACACAATTACTAATTATATTTGCTTTTATGCTAGTTACATGACACAAATTAGTAGTTCTCATGACCCCATTACATTACAATTCATATCACAATCTAATGTTTGAACATACCTTTTCGAGTCCCTCTATAACCTAACATTGGACGTACCTCTTTGGTTCCCTCTACAACAAACTAGATCTACTCCGAATCATTTCCATGTGAGACTCCCGAAGGGCCAATGCATCATACGGATTATCAGGGTTGTCCTCTAGAGATTTGCCATGACAAGCTCCTCAAACAAGCCAAGTATAAGCAACAAAAAGATACTTAAGTTGAATATACATTAAATCCATTTTAAATTTACTATCCTAACACTCACATACAACAAGAACATGTCATGTATTTGGATAGTTGAAACCAGTTAACAATGAACTGTCCCTAACTTTAGAACCTAGAAACATTAGATGCATGTTAAACTTCTTAATCTTGAATAAGTGATTTTTCTCATCTAAAACTCACTTTTAGACCATTTAATTCTCTTTAAATTTACTTAACAAAGTACTAAAGATGTTTACTTTTGACGCGATAAAGGAACATATCAAATAAAGAAGAAAACTCAAACTTGGTTGAACATGACCCGTGATGCGGTCGTATCAAAGTAACTGTATCACTTTTTGATCACCTAGGTTGACATGATTGTATTAATTTAACCTTATCACTTTTTGTGCTAATCACCTCTGGTCACCTAGATTGATACGATTTGCAACATGGTTATGTCAGAGTGATTGTATCACTTTTTGTGCTCCCACCAAACCAACCCTGTATTGACATGACCATGCCAATCATGCTGTGTTGACTTCCCTGCATTTCGAAAAACTACCTCTATCTACCAAAACTCCTTTCTAAACCCAATCCAACCTCCAAAGACTACATCACATGGTTCTTTTGTTTTCAAATCACCCTTAATTTCTTAAAATGTCCTAACTCTATATCAAAACTTCATAAAAGACACCTCATAAGCTCTACTCTAAACCCTTGATTTAAATTCAACATTTACTCCATCAATACCATAATTTCCATCACTTTATCACTTTGACCACCAAATTCATCACCTAAAGTTTTATTAAAATAAAGATTTATAGAAAATCTATGGTCCCTTTACCTTGATTTTGACGATACTTTAGAGTTTCTTTGTTTTCCCTTGACTAATTAACACACAATCCTAAAAGATCAATGCGTAAAGCTTAGATTCAATTAAGAACCCCATTTCCACAATTGACTCTCTACTTACCAATTGAAGTCTCCTAGGGTTGCATAAGCCTTGTGATCCTCTTCTTCACACAAATTACACTCATACTACCATAAAAGATCTAAATCAATTAACCTTTTCCACTAAAAAATCAACAAGAGTTAATAGAATTTTCTAATTTACCTTAAGTGTTTCTAGAGCTTGCAGAGAAGGAATCTATTTCATAGTGCATAAGAAACATAAATGAGCCTCTGGAAAATAACATAGTATTTTGTGCATTGGCTATTTTAGGAATTTTTATTAACTTCCAACTTTACCCTTAATTAAACTCTCATTGAAGACCTTAATACACCTTGCTTATAACTTAGTAATCTTTTATTTAGTTTTATGGCTTCTATTATTTTACATCCTTTATATTTCTTCTTTCTTTTTTTCTTTTTCCTTTTTTCGGGGTATTATATTCTCTCCTTAGAAAAACTTTCGTTCTTGAAAGTTACCTAATTCTTGAAATGGCTTTAAGTACTTCTCTTTAGTTTCGTCTTCTAACTCCCATGTGGCTTCACTTTCTAGCGTAGCGAGTCTACTATACTTTTATGTATTTGATCACCTTACTCTTTAAGATTTTCTCTTTAAGTTGTATTTCAACATTCTTCCCTTAACATCCCCCTTAACCTTCTAGTTATCCTTCTACAAGTCTTTTATCCATTTAATCGTTTATTGAACTTTCTACTTAACTTTTTATTAGCCTTTACTATCTTCAGAACCTATATACTATGTCAACTCCATATGATCACCAATTGCTAAGATCTATAATTGTTAAAAGACTCTTTAAGAGTCTCACCGGTATCTAAAGCAAACCATTAATCAATATAATCAACTACCAAGATTAATACTTTACAATTGAAATCAATACTAGCTCTCAGAACATGCAGAGAACATGACTACCAACAACTATTAGTAACACATTGGTCTACTATAACCTATCTCTGAACCGAACATATAGTTCATTTGTTAAATGCCAAGTGTCATTATAACCAACATATGTCTACCTCGAACTTACATCAACTAGTCCTCAAAGTTGTAATACTTAACTTTACCTCCCACATCATAAACCACAACATAACTATGGTCATCATAATAATGCACGCCTTTTGAGCTCATTTCCTTAAGCCTACCTACAAGGTGAGTTAAGATCCATACTTTCTCCCTTTAGGTTAAGCATCTATGACACTTTATTATATGCCTACACGGTATGATTCATTCTCTTAATTGCTGATTCACACTTTAATCCAATTTGCTAAATTGTCAAGATCTCCTTAACTTTACTATTGGTTTCTTCTAATTAATTCACCTTACTACCTTATTATATCTTGAATTATCACTTACCTCCAACCTTTGTCTTTCCAAGGTCTAATCACAATATCTTTAACTCTCACCTAATAATTAGGACATGAACACCTTATACTTCAACTTACCAAATTTAACCTTTTGCTACCTACAATGTAGTGACATAATCCTACAACATCAAAGCTTTTAACAACTTCCTAACACCATTCTTTTAACTTTTAACAAATTAAGAACATATTCTAATAACAAGAAATATTACCCTCTAGTTCATACAAATCCTTGATCTAATTTACATTTCTAAGGTTAAAAGCACATACTTCTTCATATTTTTCCCATCAACCATCTTCAACTACCTCACCTTCAAACTTCTCTAGTTTTCACACTTCTGCTATTTTTGTTGCATTTCACTTGCACTATTCATTTTCTTCACTTATGCCAAGCTCAATAATTTTGGTTGGTCATTATTATTACCATTATGCACTTATATTTGTACTTTTGGTAATGTTATGTTACTTCAATTTTTAAATTTATAAATAACGCTGTTGTTATTGCATTATTGTCTCCAAAACTTTGGTACTTGAGACTTATGTATCTTTTCATCTTTTTTTAGTTGAGTTCAATTAAATTTGGTAAACATTAATGTTACCTTGATATTTTTCGTTATCTATACTATTATTATTGTTTCTCCTTATTGCTGAGATAGTTAATATTGAGGAGGGTATAACTTATTTCAATTTTGTATTTTAGTTCAACATACACCTATGCTTATTAGTTAATATTTTCTGTTCTCGTTTGTTTTCAATAAAGTCGAAAAGTTTATGCTTGCTATAACTCAACACAAGTACCTATATGAACAGGGCTGATGAACATCAACACGACACTGACTTAACTTATCATAACTTAGACATATTGCCACACTCAAATCTAATTGACATACAGATAAAACCTTTATTGACACAATAAAACTGACATTGCACGTTATGGCATCAAAAGAAAGTAATATTCATTGGCTTCAATATAAGTGCACATATATTAAAATTTCATTAGTCTTTTCATCTAATCTTTTGAATTAGTCTTATATTCCATATTCCAGTTCCTTTTCATTGTCCTTCTTAATGTTATGTATATAAGAAATATTTTCTTAATTAAATTAAGAATAGGTGTGTCGACTACAAAGAAAGACAACGATGATTGATAAAGAGAGGAGTGAAGTGGGATTTTCCATTCAGGAACAATCATAACTAGTTAATATTCATCTCTCTCTCTTATTAAGGATGGTTTCTAAGAAACATTACTTAGTAGGTTTGCTTTCCCCCTTCCCTCTCTCTACCAATAACCCCTATCCCCCCTTTAAAAAACAAACTTCTCTCTCTCTCTCTCTCTCTCTCTCTTTCTCTCTCATGGCATTTGTATGTTTCAATTTCTTTTTAAGTGTTTTTAATTGTATCATTTAAAAGTTGATACTGATTGCAATTAAACTAGGAAGTTTTCCCTAATTAGCTTTACAGGTTTTCTTTTGTCCCTCTTAATGCTATTATTTTTCATTATTTATATTACTAAACCATTATCTTTGGCACAATGTATGTGGGATCGGCAAACAAAATTTGAAGGATGATTTCAACAATTCAAAAAATGAGTCTTCTTCTTTCAATTCTAAATAAGCAAATTGTTACATTTTGTTATGCCATAGATTCTTTTTTTTTTTATTTCTTTTATCTTTAGTCATTACTTTTGAGACTTTGCTATTAATCTTAATCTTTCTTCGTTCCTTCTATTCTTATATCTATTTCATAATTCTTAAACTTTTTGCTAGGTTGATCATTTTCTAAAGCATCAAATTAATGGCAATGTAACTTATGCTTCTGTTTATGTAAAGATCAATTTATGGCCAAAGAAAAATTTTTATGTTAGACTTTAGAATTAAGAGTTCTGTAAAAGAGCATCAAGGGCAACAAAAATAATAATAGCAATAGTAGTAGTAAGATTTTGGGCTGTTGGGGATTTCATTTCAGTTAGAGATTGGTGTGCATGAGTGGCTCTTCTTAGACATGACTAGCGAGACAAGGAGCCTGGATTAATGGTAGGGACTTAAGTTGACAGGTTTTGTTCATTTATCATTATTTGCTAGAGCTACAAATAGTTAAATTTATCACAGACAATTATTTTAATTTGCATCGGTTTAGCTTTTTTGTTCTAATTCTTATAAGTTATTATTGTTTTACTTATCTTTTGCAAATCATCAATGGTATTGCTAATTTTCATTGCTAAGTAGATCTTTTTCCTAAAAAATGTACTAATTTCTTTTCTTGAATAACATAGTGTATGAAAGAAACACTAATTCCTTTTTTTTTTTTTGGCCAATAAGATATGGCAGTAGGGTGGTGAGGGAATTGATACTTTAAATTTTTGAAAACATTTTTGATATAAGTTGAAAATACTCATCTTAATAAATTAATTTAGTAAACAGCGGTACTTTAATAATTTAATATAAATAACACAATTAAATAGCGCAAAACTAAAAAAATAAGGAAGAAAAATATTAAGCTGATGATTTATAAAATTTTGGCCTTCGACGTTTTACTTACTACTCTCTTCTAATTCCATTACAGGGGACTTGGTCTACTTCATTGGTGCCATTCCATTTAATCCACTTTAACAAAATTATGAGAAATTTATAAGCATTTGTTGTGTATGGACTTTGCAACACTTTGCTTTGCATATTTAGCCTCTTTTCAATATAGACTAATTACAAATATATAGAGTACAATTAAACTTCTCTCAACACTCAAACAACAAACAAAATTTATAAATTACAAATTAGAAGAATAATACAAATCTTAAATAATTTTGTACTAAAACAGAAATGAAGATTGATGAATAATCAGCTTCAGTTTAACTCTCTGAAGAAGTATCTAAGAAACATTCTATGCTCTTTCAAATAGTAATAGTAGAATTTGATCACGATCAAAATGTAACGAATATATTCTTTCTTTTTCAAAAAACATGCTTAACATTATGAATTATTTCTTCTTTTATACTAGAGTCTTCCAACGGCTAATTTGTTGAAGATTATCTTCACTTCATGTTTATTTATATTTAGCATTAAAGATAATTCATAAATATTTTTAGAGAAAATCTTGGAATTTAAACTTAACCTTATCAACTTATCTTGATAAGATAAAATTTGATCAACAGTATCTAAATAAGCTTTAAATTTGAAATTGAATCTCACAAAATTCGAAATCAACCTTATCCTTATCTATTCTTGTATATATATCAATTTATCCAAAAATAAATAAATTTACTAAAAAATGATCCTCATGGATTTTAATTTAGACTTAAGTGAAACGGAATTAAGTGTATTTCCCTAATATACCCAATCTAGTTAAGCTAAACCTTGTTCACTTCGAATATGATATTTTGTTAATTTTCAACATTATTTTTCCATATCAACTTTTTGAATAACCTTCTCAAGAGTCTCAATTTACTTATCTTAAAAGTCTCTAAATAAATTTCAGAAGTACTATACTGATTCTTCTTATATGAGTTTCTGAAAAATTCTGTGAATATTTTTAAACTTATCTCTTTTTCAATTGATTCAAACCTTCTGAATAAGTTTATAAAATAACTCAATTTGTAATTTTGAACTTTCTAAAGAACTGTTTGAATACCTCTACAGTTGTTAATACATTAAAAACAAACTTATATCATGTTTTGTTGTCATCAAAAACAAATTATGAGACTTAACACTTTATTATTTGTATGCCTACAATAGGTTGTTTGGGATTCAGTTGTGGGTATCTTAGATCCATGGGTATGATATATGTAATCTAATATCTAATCTTCATGCTACTAGCTTTCTTAGTAACAACAACTATACCTAAAGACACCAAAAATAGTTATGCGGTAAATTGCCACATGTCCTAACTGAATCGAATTGCATGGAATTGCAAAATGCAATTCTTTCATATTTTGGTTTTATAAATACCTCATTTTTATCTCATTTGTAATTTTAGTACTTTTTTGAATAAGTGAAAAGGGTCTTAACTCAAAAATACAAAAAAAAAAAAAAAACAAAGAAGAGTATTAAAAAAATTTGAGAAAATCCAAAAAAATTAGGAAAATTGAATTTTTAGGAAAAATAAGAGTTTTGAGTAAATCTTAGGGAGAATTGTTTATTTTTTAGGTCAGATATAATAAAAAAAACATGTAGGCAATTTAGCAGAAATATTAAATTTCTTTGAAAATTTAATATTTAGACCTCGTTTAGGCTTAAATTAATTTTTAAATTGAGGTTCGTAAAACCATTAAATTGGGTTCACATTTGAAAATTAAATTTCAACATGTGTATGTGGGACTGGATATTAGAGGGCATTGCACTTTAATTAGGATTTAATTTTGGATTAAAATTAGGTTTAGTTTAACTCAACTAAAAATAATAATAATACAAAAAAAAATGATTGATTTTAAATTAAGACAAGCTTAAAGCACAACCCATGCATAAGAAAACCTAAGTCCAACCGACGCGAAGCGCCTATAACGTCTCTTTGATTTTTCCTTAAGCGCATCCCAGGTGTGTAGAGCACTAAAGTTCCTTCATCCATGACTGCCCAATGCTTCCTCTTTCTTCCTTACTAGGAAGCTCTCTTCAACCCTATTTTTGGTTTTTCTTTTTTTCTTTGAGATTTCATCAAAATAATGGTGAAATCTCAAAAATTACGTAACTGTCTTTGCATCGAAATCAAGTTCGAGGTGAGATACATCCAATTGCCTATCCAAATTGTTCATGAAAAATTGAAAAAAGATTTCTTGTCCATGATATTAGCTCTACCATAATCTTTGAATTCGAGCTTTTTTAGGAAGTTTTCAAAGCTTTTACTTTCTCTTTCAAGCAAGATATCAAGTAATAACTTCAAATCCTAGCTCGATTTAAGCTTTTTTCCAATAATTTGAAGATCGTTCGAATTGGATAATCATGATTTGATTTAGCCATTAATGGCCTTCCAAAGACTAATCCGAGCTCATTTCATTATAGATTGAAGCTTTCTCAACCTTCCAGACCATTAGTCATCACTCAAATCTATCCAAATCACAAGCTTCGATTCTCTCTCTCTCTTTAAAGGGTTTGGTTCTCTCTCTCTCTCTAACGTGCGACTTGTATGTAATGGTTTTTTAACAAAACCACTACCATAGCTGAGTTCCCTAAATAGCAAGGACTCGATCATAACCTCTCTATCACTTTATCGTGCTTGCTAGCTATATCAACTGTCACCACCCATCCAAACCTTAATCATCGTGAGCTCTACCATGCGAAATGCCATCCTTCACTCTCCTTTACTCGAAAACAACCACACTATTAGCTTCATCGCCTCTTAGAACCCCTAACCCAACTACACAATCATGCCTAGCATCCGCCATTAAGCTCTCACTTCACCATTGCCAACTATCCTCCTTCAACCACCATCCAAACCTCCTCCAAACCTTAAGGCATCATCCCTATACCCCCATTTACCAATAAAAAAATACATAAAACTACCTTTACTCATCTAGAAAACCAACTGAATTAAGCTTGGCCGACCTAGACACATGGCCAACCCGAATCTGCACTTAAACGCGGTTGTTGACCCGGGAATCTCCCCTTAAACCAATCCCCTTCTTTCCTTTTCTTTTTTTTTTTATTCATTTGCTTACTCTTTTAATTCTAACTTATTTATTTAATAAAAAAATAAACAAGAGAGAAAAAAAAAATCGAAAATATAAAAACATAATTAAAAAATGAAATAATGTAAAAATAAATAAAATAAAATGAATAAAAGTTTTTCTTTTCCCTTTACTTTCCTCTTTTTTATCAAATTTTGTTTCTAGTTTTTTTTTTCTTTTATGATAATATTAAATAAGGGAGTTTTATCACTTAAAAAATCTTGCTTTAAAAAAAATGATAATAATAAGCCCCTTTCTCAAAAGTTGGGACTTCTTTTAGAATTTTTTTCACAAAAATAAAAATTGAAAATTAGGATTTTTTTCTTAGAATTTCTTTAAACAAAAACAAAATGGAAAAAAAAATGGAAACCTTATTATTTTCAAAAATTAAAAGATATCATCAAATTAAAGTTTTACAAAAATAAATAAAAAATATCTAATTCCGAATAGTGGGTATATAGGCACTCGTTAATAACTACAAGGCAATTTAAAATATGAAAAATATTTTTTTCCCCTTTTAGAATAATTTTCCTTTATAAATAATTATAATCTTCTTCTTTCCTTTATTTGTGAATAGGAATTACCTTTCTTAATTTAGAAGGGTATTTGAAATATAAGTTTAAATTCAAAAGATTAAAGTAATATTCATTAGGGTTTAATAAAATGACCTCTGACCTTTGAAAATCGGTTTAATTGAAATATTTTCATAAATTTTTTCATTTACACAACTAATGGCTAAATTAAAACCAATTTACCCGATTGATTCTAATTTAATTAGTTTTGCCGGTTTTATTGAGTAACCACTTCAAAATGTTTTTAAAATAAAAAGTTGGGTTTTCTTTAATTTTAGGTGAGAATTTAAACTAAATAGGCATATAGTTTAATTTAAATCAAATTAAGAAAGACAAAAAAATAAAATAAAAATTTGAGCTCGACAAATTCAATTCATAGTTCAATTTGAAGAGCGTCTAAACGGTTTACAATTTGATTTAAAATTCAAAACCAAACCAAATTATTTTAATTTGAATCAAACCACTTTAATTTAAAAAATTAAAAAATGAGCAATGCTTTTTAGTTTTTTAACCCTATTTATATTTTGTTCTAACCCCATTTACCTCTTATTTTATATCATTTCTAACTTTGAAAATAATCTTATGGGTTCACGGTTCATGGCTACTATCCCATTATCTTACCATTTTGATCAAAACTACATTTGAAGAAATCTTTAATTTATGGATTTTGTATTGTCTGTTTTTATTTTTTATAAAATCTGTATCGCCATTATTTTCTTAATTTATTTATATTTTTTAAAATTTAAAATATTAAATAAATTATAAATTAAATTATTAATATTTTAAAATGTGAAAATAAATGATGGATTAAAAATGAGATTAATCCTGTTAGAATAATAAATGGAAATATAGAATCTCTCTTACTATATATATATTATATTAAAAGCAGTTTACTTTAACCCAAACGAAAGGAAAAAAGAAAAAAGAATATTCGAGAAACCTCTTTTTGGAGCCGACTTTCCATTTCCCATTTGCTCTCTAAATTCCCAGCCCCAAATCACTAACCGTAAACCCTAAATCGGCAGCCCCAGATCGTACCCTCCATCTGCATCATTCATCTCCCTAACCTTTAGACGAAGTTGGGCTGACTGTCTATATTTTTTCATTTCTTCACCAACCTTTACAGAAGTTGATGTCACTATCTTCAATCTTCGCGTTACCGTTCTCTCGTGGTATGTCAATTTCCTCTTCCTTTTACATCTGTGATTATTATTTTCTCGATGTGATTTGAAAATAACCAGTTGCTAATTTTAATATTCTGCAATTAAATGTGTATGTGGGTATGCTGGTGAGGCTGTGCATGGGTTTATGGTGTGAGTGTGAGTTGCTAAATGTGTGAATGTATGTGCGCGCGCGTCTGATGGGTGAATATATGAGCAGTAGAAAAGTACAGTGATGATTCCAAATGGGGTTTGATTGAATGTGTATTTCGTTTTGAAAACTTATCCACATCTGCATCAGTGTTCATGAGATAATTTACCATAAAAGAATACAAGTTTATTTGGTTTGTATCGGGTGGGATCAGTTTTTAAATGTGAAATTGTGTCAACGAGTGCGTGGGCAATTGTTAAGAACGAAGAAAAAGAAATTTTTTACTTTTTTCGAAGTTGATTATACATTTCACCGGGTTCTTAAAGTTTCCTCTTTTACCATAACACTACTTATTGTGTTCCTTTAATGGTCTTATCATTGAAGGGCTGTTCACGATTTTGTATATTTCTTCGAATAAGTTGACTGTAAGCATTTAAGTATTTGAAGTGCTTTTAATTTGACAGAATGCTTTGTTAAGAGGAGCAGTGGTTTTGAGGAAGGTGGTAATTAGTCTATTGATTAGACTTCCATGGATATAGTCGCTGTGATGCAAGTCTTTTAGTTCAGGTACTTGAGGTTCCCAAGTGATAGTAAATCCCACATGGATTTGTTGGGAGAATTGACTGAATACCAAATCAACACTAATAAGGAACTTTTGGCTTAAGTGTTGAAAAAGGTCAATTAGTCACATGTGAATACTGTTGGGCTGAGATGTTATGGGGACCTTTTAGTATTCATTCACTGAAGTGTCAGTATTTGTAAGTTTTGTCATCTAAGCTATTAAAATAGTAACTTGATTGGCATGTGGTACAATTGTTTATAGTTGTGTTACCTTCAAGGTTCATGGTTTAAGTTACAAATTGAAAGACTGATTTAGGGAATGGAAGACCTGGATCACTGAATTATTAAGGTGGAAAATTTTTCTGCTCTTAGTGAATTGGGAAACATAAAAATTCCTGAACTTTGGCTGCTCGGATCTCCTAAAAGTAATTTGGTGGTCGGAGTGGCTAGGACTGAAAATAAGGTTTTTGTAATGATTGGAAACTAGTCTCATCTATTGTCTATCTGTAGGGTATATTTGCATACAGTGTTACTGAAATGCTTTGGAAGAGCCTAGATCTTTCTTTGTTCAGGGTTCCACTAGTTAACAATGGGGGAATGACTGCTGATTTTGTTGACAAAGGGAAGTAAAAGGGTGAATGTGTGGAACTTACATTTAGTCTCGTGATTGTGGAGCTATTGAGGACTGTTCCTCTGCCAAAATTACAGTAGCTTTGGCTCGTCTTTTGACCGTGTTTGTACTATGAATGTGTTCTTTTTCCTTGTATTGCAACTAGGGTATGAATATGAGAACATCATCTGAAAAAAAAGGCCATTTCATGGATGAATATGTTTCTAATGGTAGAAAAAAATATCAGGAGAAACCAAGTGTTGCATGTAGCTCTTGCACCGGTGGACTGACTGATCCATTTACGGATTTTATTGCAGGTTGAAGGATGCCTAAAGTGAAGACTAACCGTGTGAAGTACCCAGAAGGATGGGAACTAATTGAGCCCACTCTTCGTGAGTTACAAGCAAAGATGAGAGAAGGTTTACCATACTCTTATTCTGTCTCCTTTTGTCTTTCCCTCATTGTTGTGATATTTTCTTGTTTATCCATCATATATGATCTCTTGCACTTTCTGTTGAACATATCAAGACAGCTCTGAAAAGTTGTGTATTGTATGCAGCTGAAAATGATCCACATGATGGTAAGAGAAAATGTGAGGCATTATGGCCAATTTTTAAGATAGCACATCAGAAAAGTCGCTATATATACGACCTTTATTATCGAAGGAAGGAAATATCTAAGGAGTTATATGAATTCTGCTTGGAGCAAGGTTATGCTGATAAAAATCTTATTGCAAAGTGGAAGAAGGTTAGTCTAGGTTCTCTTCTCTCATCTACCTTTTTCGTATTGTTTAATGTCTAGTTGGTTCTTGTGATTGGCATGCCTTTAAGGTGTAGGTAAACTTTTCCCACATGGTTAGCATATTTGGTTGACTTTATGGGGGGTGGAATGGAATATTTGTTTGTCTCTCATATGGCTACTATTACTTCTCTATTCTATTTTTAAAATTGCAATTTTATTCCACCAACCAAATGTGTTTATCTTGCAAGATGCAAGATTTATTGCTTAAAGTTCTCTCTCTTTCCCTAAGTTTTTATGACTGGGCTATAATATTATTTTACTTTTGGGTGATAAAATTGCAATTTTATTCCTATATATTCTATTCCGCCAACCAAATGAGTTTATCTTGCAAGATGCAAGAATCAAGATTTATTGCTTAAGAGTTCTCTCTTTCCCTAAATTCTTATGACTGGGCTATGTCATTTTACTTTTGGGTAATGTTTATGCTGGAGCAAGATCTTGAAAGTTCTTGTTAGATGAATACATTGGTGCAAGCGAAAGTAATAGAGCATCATTTAAGCTGCTTGTGAGGTCCTTTAAACATCTTTTGAAGTGAAGCATTCTTCTATTTCCTTGAGCACTTCTGTTCTAGTTTTCCTTGAGTACTGCTTTCAGGCACTATATTGCCTCTTCTTTGTAGGACTGCAATTTTTCATAAAGCTATTCTCATTACATGTAAATTATATGTATCAACTGGATGATATTCTTACAAACTATATTACTTGTAGCAAGAGATCAACACATAAATAAACGCACAGGATAAGTGTTAATAGACATATCGAACAGTCGGTGTGATCTTTATGAACCTGGTCTATGATAGAATATTCTCCGTTATATGCTGCTGATTGTCTAACTATGATGTACCAGTATATCCAAATTCTGTTATGTAACAATTTATTTGCCGTGCAGCCTGGTTATGAACGTCTCTGCTGCTTGAGATGCATGCAGCCGCGGGATCATAATTTTTCCACCACTTGTGTGTGTCGAGTTCCTAAGCACTTAAGGGAGGAGAAGGTTATTGAATGCGTTCATTGTGGCTGTCGGGGTTGCGCTAGCGGAGATTGAGTCAATATAATGAAAACATTGGATTGTCCCAGTGCTGTATTTTTTATTTTGGCTTTACTTCATATCATGGCCAGTGTATTCTATTCTTAACTTTATTATTGTCAGAATTTAACCGCTTCAATGCAGGAAATGTGGATCATTGGGATTCCGGGATAGATAGAAGCATGGATTTTTAAGATTTTTCATAAGCAATGATACACTATCATATACATATGGATGAGTTGAGTGAATTACTGCACTCAGCGTACTTGAGTATTCAACGCCAATTAGAATGAAATTGATGAGCAGATGTTGCAGCACATATGAAACCGCCACTAGCAGTGCTGTCCACTGTCCAGCAGCCACCACAGTAAGCGCAAGAACCTGGTGGAAACAACCCACTTTAACCAGAATCGACCCAAAATTCAAAAGAAGACTGAACCAACGTCTTGGACTGAAACTAGAGCTTAACCAATTGCAAACTAAATAGCCTAATTCCATTGATTTGAATTGATCTAATGGCATTGGAGGGAGATCAGAATTTCTAGGATCGAAAATTTCTAGATGTTCGCATGGATGAGGTATTGGGACTTAAGAGAGAGCATTAGGGCTAAATCCTCTACCTCTATCGGGAATTTGTATTTTATGAACTTGTCAAGTGAAAATTACATTAAGAAAACCGGGACGAGGAAATGAACATTAAATTGTGGGGGTGGTGGGGAGTATGGTAATACCACTTGATGGGTACAGGGGAGATGGTGGTGCAATAAAATTAAAATATGCTTGGATTTTTTCAATCCCACGTTATGTATCCGCATATAAAAAGTAAGGAATACAAGATGTGGAAATCATCGCATATTAAGGGTCTGTATTTTGTGATTTGAATAATTTAGTGTTTAAAGTTACATTCTTTTACAATTTAATTTATATACCTTTCGAAAATGGCTTATCAAGTGGCTCCTTAGGCACTAAATGAAAAGAAAAGAAAAGAAAGAACCGAAACTTCAGCCAAAGTTTCTTCTCTTGCTTAGTAATATGTTTCTTCATGCTCATTATGTTGATTAATTAAAGGGCGAGACGTTGTACTTTCATTCGTAACCCATAATATGCACATTGTTTATAGATACCCTTAGTTAATTAGCAATTACAGTCATACATAAATATCTCCAGTCATTTCTACATGCGCATGCACATACATGCATGTTTATACCTAATTTAGGCTTTCTCGCCTTCCTCGTTCTATGGGCTAGGCGCCCATCTTAATCCAATTTTCTTTCAGTGCAATTATTCTCAGGCTTAACATTACAATGAACTCCAATTTCAAAACCACAATTAGTTAACTTTTTAAGCACCTTTATTTATTTAGTTATTATTATTATTATTTTTTTGTCAATTATGGGGAGGAGGGATTTGAATCAGGATCTATCCCGATAGAAGATCATTTACTATGCCATTAGGCTACAATGACTTTGACTTAAACACCTTAATTGAATGGAAAAAATTAACCCACAAATTAGATTGATTAATTGATTTCAAAAGGTCTAGTTGTTATTATTGTTCTCTAGCCATGTGAGATTCAATCTTGATACTCTTTTTATTTTACGTAGTCCTTTAGATACCCATTATGGTAACATATCAAAACACTTAGTCATAACTCATAATCTCATTCATCAAATCATCCGACAAACTCTAATATTTGGAACTAATCAAAGCTTAAACGTGTGATCATATCTCTCTATCTTGATATTTCATATTGGTTTATGTATAATTCTATTATCACAAATTTTGCTTAATTTATCCAAACAACTTAAACACAATTAAGTTTGCCATAGATATGAATTTATGAATCACTTACGTATTTTTATGTAGCCTATGATCACGATCTATGCTCTCCAAGTGAAAGAGAAATGGATCCCCCACTTAACTCATTACCATCACTCTCGAGTACTTTCAAACATACTTAATGACCGGCTCCATAATGACCCTTAAAAGAGTTGTATTTATTTGTAATGAAGCATGACGCTTCACAATGAAGTTCACGGTGGTTGAACATCTAAAGAATTTTTATGTGTAATAAACTATAGAATGATCAATGATGTCTAATTGTGGTGTTCCTAAAATTCTAGATCCTATTCGACAATCCATTTACTTACGTTTAATCATATGTATCTTTCTCAAACCTAGTCCCTCAATTAATAGGTATGTCCCATCATCAACATAGGTGACGATTTCTTGCTCATATTTTTATTAGGTACTCACTTCGTAGTAGGCGTTTCTAAATAATAATGAATTCTACAACCGATTGCTTATATTGGCATTACGATATTATAAGTCGATCTAAGTGGTTTTGTTTACAAATTCATACAAATAAAAATGCATCTATTAGATAATACATATTTAATGATTAAACCTTCATTATTTTATCCTTTTTCTTTTTTTCTTTTTAACTAGGGAGTGAATTTCATTCATTGAAACACATGGAAATACAAGTACACATGGTATTGAGAAAATACATTAGAAGAAATGGATATCCAGAGATCCAATTCGAAAACAAATACATTTCTTAGATAAAAAGGGATGACATTGATCTAGAAAAGGTTCGTGTGCAATTACAAAATGAGAACCACAACTCTAGTCAGAAAAGATGATGATAAATAAAACAGAAAATAAAAACAATGAAAAAGATCTAGGTCTAATAATATGATTCTAACATAACCTTTATTTGTTGATGAAGGAACACTGCTAATCTTGGGATCTAAATCAAGACGTCTTCTCATTATAATAATTGGCATAGTAAAAACAATAGTTATATTGGCTGAATTAGGATGGGCAGTCAAAATACAAAGGTTGCCACCTCTAGATTTTCTTTGAGCAAAAAACCTTGAGAAGCGAGAGGGAGAGTTGCAATGAGTTTAGAATGGGGTTTCTCCATTATTTTATCTAAAACAGGTATTATGTACTGAACATAGAAGGGTTGATCTCACCTATTAAATGCCATCCAAATTCCAATAGATGTGTCAAAGCATCTTAGCCAATTAACTATGCCAAAACCATGTACAGTGATGGGAAATTCATAAAATACCGGGAAAATGGTCTCTTGTCATGCATGGTGTCAAGGTTTCGTTTTTATAACATACTTGTATTAACAAAGACATTTTTTTTTTTGTACATATTATAACATAGATGAAGACTTTTTAGCTAAGGCCTTACTATTATTAATAACTTTCCACTTTGGGAATGGTACAAGTTCACTAGCATCAATGTCTCTTCCCGCTAAGCCTAAAAATACTTGTAAAGCTCTTTACAGGGGTATGAGTGCTTTTTTGGATTAAAGCAATTATTTATTGTAAGCTCTGTAATTGTAGAATCAAACTTAGTACGTAAAGTTTAAAGCGATTGGCTGAAAGATCTGATTAAACTTAAATTATAAAATAAAGTTAGAAATATGAAAATTTCAAATTATAATTAATTAACGAATTGCTAAAAATAAATCATATACACGCTAAAAATCATAAAATAACATTAATAATATTTAAGAGTATTTATTTATACTTCATATTTATTTATATGTAGGTAAAAATACATGAAATTATTTAAAATACCTAAAAATTACTAGAAAATTGCTAAATAATTAAAGAAAATTATTAAAAAATCAAGAAAAAATCAGAGAAGTAAGGGAAGGATCTAGATCAAGGTCGTGATAGTTATGGGGAAGAAAGAAAAATTTTAACCAATTAAATTAATACACTTGAAAAGGAAAAATAGAAGTGGATAAGGCAATTATCTAATCAATTTAATGCACCAAAATTCCTTAACACCTTTATAAATAGCCAAATTTTTACAAAAGCTCATTTGGACAATTTATGAAGGAAAAAAAATAGAGAGGGTCAAAATTAAGAGAGAATTAAGGTTTTATAAAAAAAAATAACAAAAATTCTATACAGTAGAACAATTAGGCCAAACCTACGAATCACCACCACTTCGAACCGAACTACCATTATACTCCAAACTAACCGCTTGAACCGGCCAACACACCCTGAACCGTTGGTGGTGGCTGGAAGTCCAAAAATCCGGTGAATCCTAAATTTAGTTTGATTATGTATAATTTATTAAAATTATTAATTGTACCTAGAAAATTATGAATTTTATTATTCTAATGTTTTATTGTATATAGATTTAGGGAAAAATATTAATTAGGGTTAATTACATCTATAAATATAAGGTACTTAAGAAATTATGCAAAATTGAACATGTTTCAAATTAAAAATAAATTAGCTTAAGAATGTAGTTTTGAACTTAAAATTTTTTTTATAGACTACTTAAATGATATAGAACAGTGTTATGAAGTCATTTTTTTAAAATTAATTTTCAAAATTTTTAAGCTCTAAAATGATGAATAAAATGCCTAATTTTAGACTAATTAGGTAATTAAATGACTAATTACTAATTTAATGTATAATTAGATGTTTAGAGATATTAATCTCTTATGTGGTAACATAATCATAGTACTGAAGTATTAAATGTAATTATTATGAGAATTATGTAATAAATATATGTAATTATAAAAATATGTGAAGTTGGGATTATAATAAACATAAAATAATAGGTTAAAATAGATAATATAATAATAATATTAATACGTATTAAATCTGGTACAAAACTTAAATTTAGGTAATTATAGAAAAATTGTAAAATTTTCTTACATTGAGAATAAATTCGATACACTAATAAAAATTTAAGTATATAAGGCATAATAGAATACTAATTTAAAACTAAAAGTGATAATTAGAATACTTGAGCCTAATGTGATGAATTTTACATTGGTGTTCGGATCACATTTTTAAGATTTATGTATAATACTCGTAGTTAAAACTGATTTAAAATCTGAACCGGAATCGGATTTGGAAACTGAACCCTAAACTAACCTAAGATGAATTAATAATAACTAATATGTATATGTAAAGAATTGAGTTAAATCATAACTTAGAGTATATATATCATCAAGGTATAAATACTAAGAACGTATTTATATTATATATTATAGGATACGGAGACAAGTCGACCTGTGATAAGAGATTGAGCGACTGAGGATTTCAAGTAAGTTGAGTTTAATACTCTATCATATTTTAGAGTACTCAGAGACTTAAGATTGTGTATGATTATGATTGTAAGTAGTTTTATGCATGTGCCTACGTATTTAATGTCGTGTTGAAATCCGTGTTGTGTTTGATGACTGTTGTGATTAGATTGGTGTAAAATTGTTTGATCACCCTATATCGAAACTAATCATAATCGACCTAAATACTCTAATTAGACACGTATTGCAACCCTATAGGGGATCATTAAGATTCTTCAACCAAATACCAACATCTTCGAAAAAGATAGCGTTAGATAGCATAATGGTCTTTTCTTTATCTTTAGCCAAACTAAGTGACAGGAGAGAAGATCATGTTAAGGATAAAGGCATTGGTTTAAAGATTAGTCTTGGGGGAAGCGATGTCTCCATTGCACAAACCTGGATTTAGTTGTAAGCTATTGCGTTAATGGAAATTCTTCAACCTGGATTAGAGTAGGTGAAATTACTCTGATTTCACAATGAATCGAATCACGTTTTGTGATGGCATTTGCTTGTTGCATTGTGTGTAATTAATTACTTGATAACCCTATTTGTGTTTGTTATACTTTCATAAGTCTCCAACTTAATTTACTGAGCTGTAATTGCTCATACCCATATAGATTCTTTTGCAGGTTATGACTCTTGACTAGTATGCCGCGTTACAACTATCTTGAGGTCAGTTCTCTTTTGAAGTTATGGGGAATGAGGATCAAATGGCTATACAATCAAGTCTGTTTAATATCTTGATAATACCTTAGGTATATGAATTGAGGTATAAGATGTAAGTCTGTAAATTATTGTAATATGTAGAATCTTTTGAGAATTCTTCAATAATGTGAATGTAAATATGTATATATGACTTGAGCTTTTAACTTTTATTTTAAATTTTAGCTAAAGTCTTAATCGAATTGTTTACTTCAAAGTGAAGAGTTGTCGATGACTTATGTAGATCATATCTATAATAGGCACTATAAGGTCAGTTACTATCATAGGTTGGTTTACACAATGGGACTGTTATGACTTTACGACTTCGAGGCGTAACATTTATCACTTTAGTTGATCACAATTAAAGGTATCCTATTATATACACATAACCCCATGTACATTCATTATAGCATTGTAATATTATTAAAATTAATAAATCTGTACTATTCATTTTACAATTCTTGTTTGTATCCCTTATATTTACTATTGGCTTTCTATCTTATTCGTATTGCTTACAAGTTTAAGCTTTGTTGGCTAACATTGCGTGTGAGTTATGATTGCTTACTATTGTAGAGGCAAGATAGTAAGTATTACACGGTCCATTTATGTGCTAAAAAAAATCATAGACCGTGACAGCCGATATCAAAGCCTAAGTTATTCTAGCAAGAATAACCATGACATGACAAAAGGAAGTGAGCAGGAGTTTAGATGGCTTAAAGGAAATTCTCAAGGGATTAACTAAGCAGATGAATGATTTGGTTGCACTATCAATGAGAGTAGCTGAAGCTAAGGTCAATCATCAAGATCTGAATGCTAAGATGACTAAGATGATTGAAAATTTCAGTGTTACAGTTCAAACGCTCAAAGAGGAAATGCTTGTGACAATCGACGATGTAAGATGACAATTGGAGAATTAAGCGGAAGATTTAAGAAGACAAGTTAATACTCATGCCTCAATCGAGTTTATTAAAGAGTTGAGGGCAAAAGTGGCTATTTTGACTTGGGTTGTAGGGAATACTCTTGCCCTTGCTCCCACTCCCGTACATGTTCATACTCATATGGGACATTTGAAGATGCTTGAAATCAAGGCATTCATTAGTGTGAAGAGCGCTAAGTTGTTGGAAAAATTTTTATTCAATATGGAGTAGTATTTTGCCGTTGTATGAATAAATGATAAGACAATAAAAGTTACCATAACTGTAATGTGCTTGACTGGTAATACTAAGTTGTAGTAGTACACCAAGTATGAGGAGATCCGGAATGGTAATACACATGTCAATATGTAGGCTAAGTTAAAGGCTCAATTTTTCCTTAAGAATGTTTAATACAATGTCCCAAAGAAGTTTAGGGAACTTCGACAGGGCCATGACATTAGAAAGTATGTCCGTAAGGTTTTTACATTAATGCTAGATATTAAGACCATGGTTGAAGATGATCATCTATTCTACTTCCTAGAATGATTAGAGTCCTCTGACAGGAATGAGTTATAGAGGCAATGCAGCTGAGTGCTTGATTAACTATACTCATGACAATAAATGGAAGAATGTATCGACAGGGCACAAGGGTAGAAAGTCAATTAAGATGGGCAAACCTAAGAGTAGAGGAGCCCCAAGTTTAAGTAGTAGCAACAGTAACATTGGAGGGGGTAAGATGAAATCCTATAACTCTTACTAATTTGGAAAGAGTGGGGCAACTAATAGAGGTAAGAAGCCATCATTCTCGTGTTTCTTGTGTAATGGCTTGTATAAAGTAGCTGAATTTCTACATACAACTACACTTAATGCTATGGTACAAAAGGCAGAGAGTGTATGCTAAGATGAAGAGTCAAGGAGTGTTGGTGAGGATCAACCCTATATAGGTGTAATACACATGTGGTCAACTATTAGAAAGAGTCCCTTGATGCAATATAAGCCTAAGATCGACAATGAATTGGTGTATGTTTAGTTGAACGTCAATGGCAAGATTGTCAGTGTAATGGTAGACTTTAGTGCTACATACAACTTCATTAATGTGCCTACAGTAGAAAGATTGGGGTTGATGCTCATAGAAGACACTAGTCAGATTAAAGCAGTTAACTTTAAGGCCTGTCCTATCCGAGGAGTTACAAGAGTGGTGAAGGTGAAGGTTAGGGATAAGAGTAGAAATCTTAACGTCATAGATATCCCATTGGATGACTTCAGCATAGTCCTTAGGATAGATTTCTTGAGATAGACTAGAGTTACTCTCATGCTTGTAATAGATTGCTTATTATTCACGGGTTAGAAGCCATGCTACATGATAGTTCCAAGGAGCAAGGTTAGAAACCATGGCAAAGAAGGAAAGAATATTAGGGCTATGATGCTATCGGCACTCTAATTAAAAGAGAGGGTTTAAACATAAGGAGTCGAATTTCCCGGTTGTCCTTACAAAGAAAGAAGAAGCGGGAAATATTAAGATGTTGTAGGTAATAGAAAGTGTCCTGAAGGAGTATAGTTCTGTAATACCTAACAAGCTCTTGAACGAGTTAACTCCTAGACGGTTAGTAGACTACAAGATTGAGCTAATTCTCGGTGCCAAACCACCTACTAGAGCTCCTTATAGAATGTTGACTTATAAACTTTTTGAATTGAAGAAGTAGTTGGATGAGTCGTTAGAGGCAGGCACCATTTGACCCTCGAAAGCACCATATGGGGCTCTTATTCTATTTCAGAAGAAGCAGGATGGGAATTTGAGATTGTATACTAATTATCGAGCTTTGGACAAGTTGATAATGAAGAACCATTACTCAATTCCTCTAATTGTTGATTTGTTTGATTAACTAAGTGGGGCTAGGTACTTTGCAAAGCTACATCTTTGCTTAAGCTATCATCAGGTCCACATTGTTTAGGTAATGATCTCAAGATGACATGTGTGACCCAGTATGGCACTTACGAGTTATTGGTGATGCCCTCAGGTCTCATTAATGCTCTTGTAACATTTTGTACTTTAATGAATAATGTATTTCATGAATTTCTTAATAAGTTTGTAGTTGTTTACCTAGACGATATTGTTGTATATAGTAAGACATTGCAAAGCCATGTAAAGCACTTACTGATGGTTTTTTAGAAGTTGCAAGAGAATTATTTGTATGTAAAGCGCGAGAAATGTACCTTTGCTTAGACGAACATTAACTTCTTGGGTCATGTTATTGAAGAAGGGTAAATTTGAATATATGTGGCCAAACTGGAAGCAATCAGGCGGTAATTAGTGTCCAAGAGTATGACAGAGTGGTGGTCCTTCCTTGGACTCACTAATTACTACAGGAGATTTATTGAGGGATATTCTCGCCGAGTTACACTCCTTATAGATCTTTTGAAGAAATACTAGGCATGGTCATGGAATGAGGAATGTTAGAGTGCCTTTGAAGAGTTGAAGTGTGTATAGTAGAAGAGCCCGTCTTTATACTTCTTGACATGTCTAAGCCTTTTGAAGTCTACATGGATGCCTTAGACATTGCATTGGATGAAGTGTTGATGCAAGAGGGTCATCTAGGGTTTTTCGAGTTCGTTTTTAAGGTTTTTATTTAAAATTTTATTAGTTTTAATTTCTTTGGTTTGATTAAGCATAGGGAATATCTATTAGTTCTTCAAATTTGATTCTAAGTTCAAAATATGAAATTTGTAGGGTTTATAGTAACAATAGTTGTTAACTTTAAGTGATCTCCATAAGATCTTTTTAGAGGAAGAGCTCCGCTAGATGTTGAAATAGAACCGGGTGATATCCAGCAAGTCGACCCAATTATTTTGGTTGGCACAAACAAAGTGCCAAAGGTATTCCTCCAGCAAACCGTTGAATCTCTTTGTCTGCTTGTCACTCTCCGGATGGTAGTTGGAGATCATGTTCAACTCAAAACCTAGGAGGTAGAACAATTATGTCCAAAACTTCCCTATGAACTTGTCATCCTTATCACTCTTAATATTCTGGCACATTTCCTAAAATTGCATAGCATGCTTGAAGAAAAGCTTAACTATCTTTTTTGCACTTGAACTCTTTGTGGTAGAAATGAAAGTAGCATACTTGAAGAACCTGTTAACAACAAAAATGGATGCATACTCCCCCACTTTTAGTATGGAAGTGATAAAGTCCATTGAGACGCTTTCCCATGAGTAGGATGGCATTGGAAGTGGTTCCAACAACCTTGCTATCTTCTACCTCTTAACTTTATCTTATTGGCAAGTTAAGCAAGTCTTCATATAACTCATTACATCCGGCCAACTCAAGTTGCTTGCCTTTAAGACATATAATCGGTGCCCCTTTGTGTAAATAAGGTTACCCTTTACCTAAAATATGCGAATCTTCCCTTCTTCAACCAACGACTTGAGATTCTTGGTCAATAAGTCTTGGCCTATATGTTGCTTAATCTACTCTTGAATTGAAGTTGAGATTTAACTACTTGATTTGTGTGTAATGTGTGCTAAGGAAGCTAAATCAGCTCGCCTGCTCAAAGCATCCGCCACTTGATTAGTCTGCCTATTGCAGTACTTAATCTCCACATCAAACTCTACAAGGAACTCTATACCTGCCTTGGAAGACTGATTAACCATCACCTTCTGGAAGGATTAAGAAGTCCTATCCCAAGAAGAAGCCTTAGATCTCCTATTGTTGTTTTAAACTTTTGCTATGTCCATTATTTTTATGTTTGTTTGGACTATGTTTTCGTTCCTATGTTTGTTGAAATCTTGTTATTTTGATTTGCATAAATCTTGGTTTTTCAATTTCTTTTTGTTTTGGATGAATCATGAATTAAGGGGGAGCAACATAAGATCCCTCTTCCTTTGCTGATAACCAAAAGGGGGAGAAGGTATATTTTGGTTCATTTGAGCCTATTAACTGAATTTTTATGAAACCTTATGGTTTTATTATCATAAAAAAAGGAGTGAATGTTAGTCTCTTCATATGTTTTAATGATAACAAAAAGGAACATTATGTAACGAGATTATATGTATGATTATTTGTTTAGATATGCATGACTCTATCTTTCGATTTACAGGTATCTATTTAGTTTTACGAGATCTATCAGAAGATGAATAAGAGGATGAATCTAAAGGTACAAGAATTGGAAGCAGGAAATATTTTTTTAGTAGATGTATCATGAACCAAATATAGATTTTCAAGATACTATAAGACCTAGCTTCATCTATTGAATATATTTAGGGAATATATTCAATAAGTTCTACTGAGGGGGATTAAGTCCATAGGGATAAACTCAATTCATTCAAGATACTATTTTTGGAAAGTTGTATATTCAAAATAAGGATGAACCTTTAATAGGTCCTAAGTCATAACTAAATTCAAATTCTTTTGATCAAAATTGAGGCAAGTAAAAGATTTTCTATTTGAACTTAAAATGGTCAAAATCTCAAGAAAAGGAAAATATATTTTGACTTCAATTGTAGCACATATTTTGGGAAAGGATCTCTTAGATATAGTAAGCCAAATGTACATCTATTCTACAAGTAAAGGACAAAATAAATCTTGATTGACTTGCCTTATATCAAGCTTTTGGCCGTTGTAAGCTACTCCATTTAAAGAGGTTGAAATTCGTGGATTAATATGTACAAGAACATTAAAAAAGAGCTCCATTGTTATTCGAAAAATTTCTACAATATTACTACTCTAAGAATAGAAGATTGATCAAAAGCTTATTACATAACTTGTTTTTGCTCTTACTTGTCGAGGAACTATCTTGTTAATTTCCTCATTAATTTTGTAGTCTCTTATGTTCTAGTTTTGTTAGAAAGAAACTTTTGAATCTCTGTAGTTTTGAGTATTAGCTTAGGTATGAGACTAAGTGAGTTAAAGCAAAAGATATTGTCTTTGTAGTCTCTCAAGTTGTGTTTTTTGAGAACAAGTGGATAGTGGAATGACTTTAGTAAAGTAAATCGAGTCTTCGACAATGAAATTAGAATAGTGTAGTAGGCACAAGGTCAAAGCACTATAATTCGTTTGCCTGATTTTCAATCTCTCATCTTTTTATTTTCCGTGCACTTTATTTACATTGTGCTATCCATTTATCTTTAACCTAATCGCTTAAGTAATAAAGGAGATAAGTTTTCTTTTAAAAATCACATTTATTTTAAAATTTTAAAAGTAACCAATTCACCCCTTGATGTGTCTTCGGGGTCGAGTATACGGAGAAGCACCACAACAAAGCAAACCAAAACAAATAGGAAAAAGGTTAGTAAAGTCCAGGTAGCTACCAAATAGATATGATGCACTATTCAATCTTACTCAACCTACAATCCACCAAATATGACACATTAGTCCGAACTAAAAGGTTACTCACCATTACTCTTTGCTAAAGGAAATAGATAAGAGATTAATGATAACAAGAATAGTAAGGTTGCTCAAATGAATAATTTTTGTATTAAAGAGATGGTTTTTCGCATACAAGAAAGTGAGAGTTTATATACCTATTCACTAAGGTTACTTTATATGTATGAAAAGACAAAATGATATTCTATAATTAGATTACATAAGACATTCTAAAAAGGGTAAAAAAGACAAAGAATATTCGATGTAAAAAAGAAAGAATCATTATGGAATACTATGTCAGAAGATGCATATCGTTTAGCGTATGGATAGGAAAAATATGGTACAAGGTAGATAGAAACAAAGTAATGCTTGTGGTCAGGGGCTAACCTGATGTGGACCAAGTCGAGGACTAATTAGTTATTGTGAAGAGAAGTTAGCTTGATTCGGGGTCCTGATGCTTATGGTTGGATTGAGGCTATCTCCTAGGATAAAGCGTTGCTGCTAAACAGGGGCAGATCTAACGTACGTAAAGATCTAATAGTCAGGTTAGCATAAGACTAGCTCGAGATAGAAATCCCCGTCTCGGCTATGGCCTAGAGTTAATATCCTCCGAGCAAGTCCTTAGAGTCCTTTAGCTTAGCTGCACATGATTAGTCTTAAGGGTTGATTCCTATCACCTCCTCCTCCTCCCCCCCCTCTTATTTACTTAACTAGGACTTACAATTCGTGCAATCGCCTTATTAAATTGGTAAGTTTAAATATGTGGCCAAATTAACTGGATATACTTATCGCATGTCTATGAACCAATATTTACGGATTGGGATGTTTATAGCTTTACAAGTTTTTTGAAAAAATTATGAAAATGCATTTTTGAAATGTTTTACAATTCAAAGAAATATTTATTAACTTACTGAGTACTCATAGCAGTTACTTAAGATATTTTACTTATTGAGGCAAAGCTAGTAGATCATCTTCAGTTGATTAATAACGAGTTGCCTAAGTTGAGACTCATATAATTTAGCCCATGAGGCATTATATGGATTTGTCAATAGTGAGCCTATCGGGCATTATGTTGATTGTTGATAATAGATAACCTTAGATAAGATCCATCTAATTGATTAGTACGGTATTTTTAACTAAGATAATAGTCAAGTTTCGTCTGTTAAGACGGTATCCATAGACAGCCTTATGTTGGTATGGTAAGATAACTCGTGTGGTTAAGTATAAGAGATAATCGACGTGTAAACAATGTAACTCTATATTTTCTATGGTTTTAGAGCCTTACGGATATGTTGCTTGCATTCATCGCGCGTGCATTTATTTTGTATGTAGCTAAACTGCATGTTTGTTAATAATGCTTGATAATTTGCTTGAACGGTAGTGGTGAGAAACGAACTTACTGAGTTATGATACGCTTACCCCCTAACGGTTCCTTTTTGCAGGTAACTAAAAGCTGGGAATAGGCTAAGATCAAAGTGTAGAGTGTTCCTTAAGTAGCTGGATTAGACGGATAAGATTACTTTAAAAAACTATATTAGTTAAGCTAGATCTTTAGTATATCTAGTAACTCGTGATGTTATTGAAGTTTAATTATCCTGTCTTATTCTTTTGTAGGTGATTTCAACTCTTTATGGTTTTGGTAGCTTGTAGATTTTTGGGTTATCTTAGTTGCTTATATAAATAAGTAAATATAAGTAAAATGAATAAGTATCCTTATAAACTTACTAATTAAAATCTTATAACCTCTAACTTATAAGGCGATTTTTATATTATGAGTGTACACGTGATATGAAGATTTTAGAAAAAACTACTAAATCCCCTTTCAAGGTGTTATAGTTACCCCATCTAGTGGCCACATCATATATTAGGAGATGCCTAAAAGCTTATTAGTTCACCAAAGATTTGAAGTAGAGTTCATAAGTAGTGAAGGTACATCTTGAGAAGGCTTCTAAGAGGATGAAGAAATGTGTAGATCAAAACCACTAACCTAAAGAGTACAATGTTGGAGATTAGGTCCTTATAAAATTTCTTTCACAATAGGTCAGATCATTGCAGAACAAGGACAAAAGATTGATCTCGAGGTATATTGGTCCAATTCCTATAATCTCAAAGATTGGAAGAGCAGTTTACAAGGTTGAGCCTCTTAGGTGATTAAAGGTCCATTCGGTTTTTCTTCTTAGAGTCTTGAAGCCATATTATCCAAACATGGAGGACCTATCTCATAATGTGTCCAAGCCGTCACATATCAAGATCAAGTTTAACTTGAGTTAAGCCGTAGAAGATATCCTTGTAGAGTGAAGAGTCAAAGATCCTGCTATTAGAGAAGAGCATATAGAGTACTTAGTTAAGTGGAGAGGTCAAGGAGGAGAAGATATTGGCTGGGAGATTGAAGAGGACCTTAAGCCCTCGTTTAATAAAAAAGTCAGCCTTTCTTGCGAAAAGACCTTCGATACTAGACCCAAGCTCCAGTACATATTGCCGAGGATGTTAATAGAATTAAATGGAGAAGGATATTAAGGTCTCATTTTTGTAACTTGTACTAGCAAGAATCTATTCTTTTATACATATTGTAACATACATGGGGATTTCTTTTTTCTTTTTTTATTTTGGCTAGGTTTTACTATTATTAGTAACTTTCCACTTTGAGAATGGTGTCATTTCATCGATTTTAATATTTTCTCCTATTAAGCCTAAAAATACTTGTAAAGCTCTTTATAGGGGTATAAGTATTTTTTTGAATTGAAGTTTTTACTCACCACTTTAGTTGATCATGACTAAAGACATCTTGTTATATATATATATATATATATATATATATATATATATATATATATAACTCCTGTACAACTGTCGAAATTAATTAAAATATGCTATTCACATTACTATTTTAACTAACATCCCTTATATTTACTGTTGATTTTCTATCTTGTTTGTATTATTTACAGATTTAGACTTTATTGGCCAGTGTTACTTGTAAGTTAAGCTTCCTTACTATTGCAAAGCAAGATAATAAGCGTTACATAGTCCGTTTGTGTACTAGAGAAAGTCCTGAACTGTGACACGTGTCATCCGTTATGAATGATATGATTATTTATGTATTTGCATGTTAGTGATTGATTATAATTTATTTATTAGATTTACGGTCCATATAATAGTTAAAGAAATTCAACCTATCATTCAGTTGAAGTACAATAAGTGAAGCAAAATAAAAACCTTATAACAATATCTTATATTAATATATTCACATTTTGAGTTAAGGAAATGGATGTAGATGTAAATTAGACAAATCAATTAGTATGCCATTTGAGCTCAAATAATTTGAGTAGCTTATAGGGTTAAATTCAAATTTTATGATGTTTGATTCAATTAGCTCATTAATTTAATCAAGCTCGAGTTAAACTTAACAACTAGTAAAGTTCGAGTTTAATTTAGATAACAGTTTTATTCTAACTAGAATAGTAAATATGTTTTTAGATAATCGAGACAAAATGAGTTTAATCGAGTTTAGTTCAACTTAAAATTGATCGAGTATTACTTGGCATTGAATTTAAAATCAAAATTATATACTCCATTGAGTTTAGATCAAGCTCATTTTGAGTTGAGCTTCAATTCAACACTATTATCCCAATTTGTTTGGTTTATTTGTGAATGTTTTGTGATATTAGCGGCTTTTTTTTTTCCCTTCCCACACACGAGATTGATTATGTAAAAATTTGTTTGCGCTATTGGTTTCACCATATATCATGAATTTAGGTGGAGATTTCGATAAAAATCTCTAATGTTGTTGTTTATTTATTTTTATTGTTATTATTTTAAGACACTAATAATAATAAACTTTAATAAATCTACTATTTTCATTGCGATACATATATTGTAAGATCAACATTGTGTTTGGATCAAAGGAACAGAAGAAAATTAAGAGAAATTAATGAAAAAGAGTAGAAATTTTACATTTGATAAATAATTAAAAGAGTAGAAATATAAGAAGACGAGAAGAAATGGGTTGAAAATTTTCCACTTTTAGAACCATTTTATTTTTCTCTAGAATTGAAAAGGAAATGATGAAAATGTGTACAAAAGAGGGTCTGACACATGTTTTAAAATTACATAAATATAAATCATAAGAAAAAAATTATATAAATACCATCGTTATATCTCATATTGAAGATGAATTTTAAAAGATAAAAAAAAAAAACACATCTTAAATATGCATTTTCAAGTTTGTATATCACTACTATATTGTATTTTAAAGATACGATATATGTGTATCTAAAAGATATTATATAAGATTGGTATATTGGTAATATTTTTTATATAATTTATATTTATGTAATATTTGTTAATTTCCATGGTAAACATGCAATTTCCTTATAGAAAAAAATGTAAAGTGACATCTAGGTTTACTAAATAAAAAGTAAGGTAATATTGTCTATTAAACAAAAATTTCCCTAGCTTTTCTTTATATATTGTAAGCTAAACAATAAAAGCTTCTTTCCATTATATTTAAGCACAAATTACAAATAATTTTTTTTAATTTTTTCTTTCATTTTTTCTCATAAAATTGGCCTTATAGTAACGCAATGTAAATTATATCATTTTCTTTTCCTATTTATATTATGTAAGCT